>CAJNIZ010002370.1:31868-62593 GCA_905231905.1 Symbiodinium pilosum | reverse complement strand
GGCTTTAGGGTTTAGGGCTTATAGTCCCCCTTAAGAAGACAGAATATGGGGTATATTATTGGGGTTATTTAGGGATAATGGAAAAGAAAATGGAACCAATATATATTATAATAGGGTACATATTGGGGTTATAGATTATAGTCCCCCTTAAGCAGATAGAATATGGGGTATATTATTGGGGTTATGTAGGGATAATGGAAAAGAAAATGGAACTACATTACATTATAATAGGGTATATATTGGGTTTAGAGATTATAGTCCCCCTTAAGAAGATAGAATATGGGGTATATGGGGTCTTATTATAATATACCCAAAGCCATATTCTATCTCCTTAAGGGTGGCTGTAGACTCGAGGCTTAAGGGTTTCTGGCTTGGGGGTTGGGATCGAAGGTTTGGGGCTTGGGTTGAGGGTTTGGGGTTGAGGTTTGGGGTTCAGGATTTAGGAAGGTTCTTATTGTCAGAGTATGATCTTGCTCGCGGTATACGCGGCGACCTTACTTTTTCAGAGCTTCCCGCCATAAAAATCATTTCGCATGGAGTGTGGAAAGGCAGAGGGTTGAGGTTCAGCGTTCAGTCATCTCACATATGTAGCATTTCCTTTACTTATGGCTCGGTGACTATTATATAGGAGTTTATGCAATGGAACTACGGCTAAAGAAGCTTATAGGGCTTAGTCTTTAGGATCTGGTTTGGTTCGGTTGGAGACTTGGCTAGAATTTGAGACTACGCAGCCGAAACCGCTGATATTCGGGCTAGCCCCAATCCCTATAATCAGAACCCTACGAAAGTCATGTGAAAGTCATGGGTCCATGTTTTGGGAGTTGGTAAACAAAATCCCCATCCTTACAAACCCCCAATTAGGCTCATGTTTGATTCAAGTGTCCATGGTATTTCCATGTTGTTCTCAACTACTTGGGTATACCCAAATCCTCCTACTACAAGGCCTATCCTAAACCCAGTCATTTACTAGCAAGGTGTTGCCATAATATGCTTCCAGGCATGTTAGGAAGGCATCTTCCCAAACCTTCAGCTCGGCGCCCCAAGCCTTCAGCCCCATGCCCTGTAAATCCCAAAATCCATAGCACAATACGCCAAGCCCAAGGCCGTGAACCTTCACACCACCTAAACCCTAAAACCCTAAATCCTAAACCCTAAACCCTAAAGCCTAAATCCTAAACCCTAAAAGCGCGTGAAGATCTGAGGATTTGGGCATGGACTTGGTCACAGTCAGACCCGAATCTTGGTGGTCGAGTTCAGGATGTTTTAAGGATGGTTTGGGAAGCATGAGTACCGCCTCAGCCCTACAAATCTTCCCATCTCTCCGCTTCATTTCATCCACTACTATTGCTACTACATACGCGAGCAGCACTCTAAACCCTAAAGCTCATGGACCCTGAACCATACTGTAACCGTATCTTTCAAGCCCTTTGCATCCTTGAGGCCTCTTAAGTAAGCTTAAGCCCTACACCACACCCCTGTAACGCCCGTTTCCATGGTGTTTTCCATGTGCCTTTAGATTTGATGTCCAGTGCTCTCATTTCCCTACCCTAAGTCCTACATTCCGAGCCCTAAGCAATACATGACATAACCCTTTGAGGGGACCCCATACAACCCTATACCCCTTCAAAGAGACTATTCCTATCCCTATAATTCTTTTTAAGGGACCAAAGGCAATAGGACCCTACAAAGGGACATTCCCCCTTCTTAACCCTACACCCTAAACTCAACCTTTCGAAGCTCCTTAAAAGGTACGCAGGCCCCGGCTTTCCGGAAACTCGGTGGCTCTTGAGGAAATAAAACTAAGCTACCATGGGTTTAGGGATCAGGGTTTTGGGCCTAGTCATTGAGGTCTGTGGATTGGGATTTCGGGGTTGGGGTTTAGGGATTAGGGTCTGGGGATTGGGGTTTAGGATTTGGATTGAGGAGTATGTAGGGTTTGGGGCTTAGGGTTTCGAGATTAGGGTTTGGGGTTTAGGGATTGGGGCTTGGGGTTTCAGAGTTGAGGGTTTAGGGCTGAAGTTGTCACATATGTATGGTTCGCAGGGTTACACAGCCTACAAAAATATGTGCATCTAGTAGACACTATGTTTTACTATCCGTGGTGACATAGTCAGAGTTGCTTGAAAGTTAGCTTACCATCATGTGGGTATATGCTGGAGAAGGCGGTTTCTTCATTGTGGTAATTTAGTAGTCTCTATAAACAGGGAGTGCCAAAATAGACCCCGACATAATACGCCCAGAAAGCGACCCCCAAAGTGCTGGAAGCCCTAGCCACCAGAAACCACTATACAATCCCAGTCAGTTTTCCACTTGAAGCTCCATTATTGGAGTGACATCCCTAAACCTTCAGCCGTAAACCCTAAACCGTAAACCCTAGACCGTTTAGCCTTGGCAACCTAATTTAGTGGTCGTGAAAAAGCAAGCGAGGAGAAGCAGCAGAGCGCGCCCTGGAACCTTGCCGCGGATGCCCCGGTGCCTTGCCATCGACCTAAAGTCTTTTCCTATGGAACCCTTTAATTGGATATATCTATATATATATACATATGTACATATTTAGGGTATAAGGATTTCTTCTTACCCTGCCCCCAAACAACGTGGAAGCTTAAATGGCCCCTTTTTGAAGGACGGTAGTCTTTGTACAGCACACTGCTTCCTGGTCCTGAATGGAGAGTGGGGGAATACTAACCCATACAAATACACACATACATATATGTATACACACAGTGGGGATCCATGGGCAGCTAACAGGTGTTGTGACACCACACTCCGAGGCCTTAATTCAGAAGTCTGAAGAATCACCAATACCCACTTGTGACGCTTGTAATTCATAGCCGTTGTAGAATCTATACCGCCCCTGTGTAATCCCTGTAATTATTCCCAAAAGCCTATGTTCTAGTCCACTCCGGCCCCTTCATTATGCTGCTGGCATTGGAGGTCATCAGAGACTTGAAGTTTGGACATCGTACCCTTAAGATTGGCTGATGTCAGCCTAAACCCTAAATTCTCAGCCCCCAGCCCCAAATCCTAAGCCCTAAATCCTCAACCCTAAACCCCGAAAACCTAAACCCTAAGCCCCTCAAACCTAAATTGTTAAACCCCTACACCCTAAATCCTAAACCCTAGAAGGTATGGTGGAAAGCAAGGCAGCTGGAACTTCCGCTGCATAGCCACTGGGCTGTCTTCTTTTTCTTTCTTGGCTCTTGGCGTAAGGTTGTAGGACAGACCTGGACCTCCCAAGGGGGGAAAAACATAGCGCTTAGGCTGCATTGAGTCTTGAACCCCCCCATGAGAACAGGACTGCGGCAATCTTGGTATATCAAGGGGTGCAAAATTTCATTCAGCATCAGAATCTGGGCTTGTGAGTGTTCTCAAAAAACTGGCATGATGGCTAAACCTCCCCAACAAAACATGGAACCCAAATAGGCCTGCTTTCGACCGAGTTGTCTGCAAAGGGCACCTTTCCCGGCTCCATGTCGATTGAAGGGAGGTACGTGACAAATTTCTTCTTTGGTTTGCAGGCATACTAGTGGCCGGTTCAGGGTGACCCAACTTCTTACACAGAACCAGCGGCAAGCTGTGAAGGCTTCAGAGCTTTCGATCACCTGACAGAGCTCTTCCCCGTCTCCTACATGCTGGAGCGGGCATACTGGTACCAATACACGGAATACTACTTGCTGCCGCACACTCGACGCTTTCGAGGCAAACATGAAACGCCCAAAAAGGGCGAAAGACAACAGTCTTTTTTCAATCCGCTCCGTATAATGGGTTTTCATGTTCGTTCAGGGAGGCAGGGGAGGGTGCGGAAGCAGATTAAGTTTGGGCGGTGGTACGTTGGGATTCCTGCTGAAATGTCAAGGGTTCAGCTTCGCTACTTGTACTGGCTGCTAAACCTGCTTACCCATACGAATGCGTGCAGACAATGCTAGAAGTCCGTACAACTTAGCAAGACAGAAGGCGGAGACAACAGTACATCTGCGGCAGTAGCTTGCGACGGCACCTTCACAGTCTTACTGCTTCTTAGCAGGGAATAGGGGAGTATAATCCCTATATATACCCTCTACAATTTCTTCCCATATTCCCTGCTAAAAAAGCAGTAAGTAGTCGATGTCCGTGCAGTTGCGCAGGCATCGCCAATTTGCTGGCGCTGTTGCAGGACTTTTCAGCCGCGAGCCGGTCTGCATTTAGAAGCTACTTTTTCTCATGTAGGGTTTAGGGCTTAGGTTTCGTAGTGATTCAGGGAATATATTATGTAAGGGTTATATGGGGATTATATTCCCTTATTCCCTACTAAGGACCAGTTAGGTTAGGAACTAAGAAAATGCACCTGGCTTTGATCCAGAGATCTAAGCATTTTGCACTTCGGGAAAAGCATGCCTAGTCTGCTGGACACAGGCTGCTCCCCGAACTCTCCTGTGCTGTAGTCTGAACTCCGTAAAGGGCTATATGATTTCTAACCTTCAAGGAGGGTAATATGGGGAAGTACAAACGGGAGGGAGCATTATAGGGGTGACTAGGGGTTTTAACTGCAGCTCATATAGGGAACTATACAGGAGACGATTAGAAGGGGTATGGGGGGAATACCAGGAGTTTAGACTATAGCTCTCTTGGCCCAACAAATCTGGGACCTTAAAGGTACCAACTGCCTGAACCCCAGAAATATGTAGAATTGCCGCCTTTTTGGCTGCTTTAGTGGTTTTTGGGCCATTCTTTTACTTACTTTCGGGGTTTATGTTGGTAGAGCAGGCGCCAGGCGCCCGATACACTAAACTCGAATTCTGGACACTAAGCCTAAACCCAAATACCTAAACCATCCTAAGCCCTCAACCTTAAACCCCTAATTAAACCCCAACACCCCTCAACCTTCTATAACCCTCTATAACCATATACAACCACATCTAACCCTATATGACCATATATAACCTTATATAAACCTATATAAGCCTTGAACCCTAAACCCCTACACTCTCAACCATTTCTCAGAGCCCTGGAGCCAGGAAGAGGCCCTGGAAGACAGTCGCAAGATTGCTGCCGTTCAGGCCGAGTGCAATTTCACAATGTGAGACTTTCTAGACATGGGGTTTACCTCAATCCTAACAGTAGGTAGAAGAAGAATGGCCTCTTGGGTTGTTTTTTAGGATTTTGTGCCATTAGTTTACTTGCTTTTGGGGTCCAGATAGGGTTGAGGGGTGTAGGGTTTAGGGTTTGGAGTTCAGGGTTTCCATGTAGCTATTAGTTATGTACTGGAGGGTTTTGGTAACCTCAACCCCTATGATACCCTATAACTATCATATGACTAAAGTAAGATCCTAATTTACGGGGTCGAGGTCACCAACATCCACTCAGTATGATGCACATTAGTGACCAATGCACGTGTTATGTGTAGACTGAGACCCGCAGGGCCAAGGAGGCCGCTAGAAGGACGCATCGACGTCATAACTATTCCAGGAGCTTTTTCAGACAATGCCATGTGCCATGTGATTGTTGTGCCTAAGAAGCTTGTCAAAGTTCGTCTGTGGGGGTTTGCCCATGAGCTTCGTTGAGAACAGGCAAGTGTTTTGATGTTCATACGGATAAAGCACCTAGACCCTCCATCTACCAAAATCCGCGCTACTAGGGACCATATACCCATACCCCTACTGAAGGCTACAAGGAGGGTCCTGGCATGTACAAGCGCCGCACAATGCATCTGACACAGTCCACGTATAGGCACGAAGGCTCCTCCTTCTAAACCCTCAACCCAATCTGAGCGGATTTTCCACGAGCTGCACATCCTATTCATGGAATAGAGCCTTCACTGCCCTAAGTCTCATCCATGATTCCAAGAGTTTTCAATAGCTAAGAGGGTTCTAAGTGGTGCAAGATTAGACCATCCATTAACAAACATCCCTGTGCGCGCCCGGCATCTACGGCTTCAGTGTTGTGATATGTGCCGTTTAACATGGCCAGGGGTCGGTATGTATCAGGGCGCATAGTTTCCCTGTACATGTAGCGTTATGGATGCATGGCTGTCATGAGATAGTCTACGAAAATGATTATTAATGTCTGTTACCAACAATCCTAATATTTAGCTGAGATTATAATTTCTACTGGGGTTCCAAATCCCTTAGAGTAGTGGGTATTCCGCAAGGCGCCAACTTCAGCTCTCTTCCTCTTCTCCCTCCAACTACAAAAACACCTGAAGCTCCGCAGTCAACTAAGCCTAGACGGTTTAAGGTTTAGGTTTAGGCTCAGCTTACCTTGCAAAGTGTCTAAATTTCGAATTGTGCTGTATGTCCAGCAAAGTGGCTGAAAAATCCATCGCATCTCGGGCAGCAGTCCTGAGTCGGGGTGTGTGTGGCCGGCAGTTCAGAGTCCACATGCACAAAAGGTTCGGGGTCAACCCTACATACACCCCACCCATACCCCCAAGTACCCTCCATAGAGCCAAAGGAACCGCAGCTAAGACCCACATAGACCCCATGTAATGGTAGTGGGTTGGTCCTGGCAAAGGTATCCCCACGATTCTTTCCGCACAGGCAAAGCGAGAAGCATACGTTATCGCCTGGATGTCCACAACCGTGGCGCGGGCAATTGCTGGAGACTAAAAAGGGCCGTCTGGCAAGTCTGCATTTAGGTGGAACTTTGTTTGTGGACAACAGGCTTTAGGTAAGAGTCACAGTAACTAAGTGGTGGACATCCACCTGCTTGGGACTGTCATGCGTAGGGCCACGCACTCACTACGCCGCTGACCCTCAAAGCGCACCGCTCCCGCATTCCTGAACCTGTGATAGTGGATCGAGACACCGTTCGCTGCATGTCGGCTACAGTTAGATGTTCTTTGCTACATGCTTATATAGTAATAATAGTACTATAGTCAGTTGTTCCTTGATCCTCCGCAAGGGCTTCATACTCCCAACCCCAGGCAGTTCCCCGAAAACCAAAGCCTAAAAGATGTACATCCGAATCTGAATCCAACAGCTTATGCCTTCTGCCCTGAAAAATCAAACTCAAGCCCCTGCAGCTGAAAAGTCTGCCTAGACTCTCCATCTACCCCCTACATAATATACCCTAAAAAAACTCACCATCAGGGACCAGAAACCCCTGTTGAAGCGTAAAAGGAGGGTCCTGGTGCAGGACAAGCTATCGCCTGATCATTTTCCTCCTGTTTGGGTCCGCCGGAGGCTAAGAGCTATGGAGAAGAGGGCACCAATTAATTTGGTTGGATTCGGGGTCTCCCTCAATATGGTACGCATAATATGGGTTTTTCTCAGGACTATGGGCCCCTTTGGGTTACAGATCATATTGCAGCACCTAATAATATCTAGGGTTACTAACATAATCTTGGGAACTACCCGCATGTAAGGGCTGCGCACGGTATGGGTCTCACCGTTGCCCTCTGAGCAGGCGGAAGCGTGGTACATTCCCCTATCGATCCTTCTAGGCTTGAGAAATAGGGTTTAGGGTTTGGGGCTTGTATGAGCCCGGGTGCAAGAGGGCTTATTTGAAAATGCGCCCGTTATTTGTGTCACTTGCAAATCGTAAGCAGGGAGAGAGTAATCGTCAAGGACTGGTTTGGGAAGAGTCTACCTGGGTGTGGCTGTCAAAAGGGGCCCTCCTTTGTATCTGGGTCCCGTCCCGTGCAGAAAACAACCCAATGCAGCTGGTTTTGGTGTCGTCTGCTCTAGTCCTAGACTTAAGCGCTGATCTAGCTTAAGCACCTCCGAACGAAACTGCCCAAGGGCAAAAGAGCCTCAAACCCTGCGGTTGTGAAATCTAGCAACCCTTCACGGTCAGGAACTATCCCTCCCTGCAACAGAGGTCCGATTCTGTGAAACTTCCCCCTAAACCCTGAACAGTGATCCTAAAACTGAAATCCCCATGATTAACCTGAAAAGATCTGATATATGATTCGACCATTTCATGCCCTGACTCAACCAAGGTGGCGCCGATGTGTTTGCGGAGAGGGCTACTTGGATAGCGCGTTGTTCTTGGGGTGGCTGGGTTTAGGGTGATGGGGTGGCCTTTATGAGAATGTTTGGGGCGCCCTTTATGAGAGTGTTTTAAAGTTTTAGGGGCTCTGGGTTTAGGGCGTAGAGGTAGCTGCGACTTCGCCATTTCTGAGGCCATTTCTCGGCCATCCCATATGTTTGTACCTAATTACTTTATATCCTGAAAAGTTGGAGGAGCTCCCAAATCTGTGGCTCAAAGCCCGAAGCCCCTGAGACCTAGACCTGGTCTCCACAAACTCAAATCCAGAAAGCTGAAAGCTTTGAGGCCCACACTGGGGCCCACACCCCAAAAGTCTCCAACCGTAAACCCTCAATGGTCTGAACCCAATAGTTTATCAAGGCTGAAGGTACGAACCCTAAACCCTAAACCCCTCAACCCTACTCAGAGCTTTCGTCTAGGACGCCGTGCTCCGGCTCCTGGGCCCGGATGCGGCACAAATGCTGTTGGAGGACAATGTCATGGTTTAGGGTTTAGGGCTTTAGGGTTCTGGGCTTTAGGGTTTTGGGTTTTTAGGGTGTAGGGTTTGGGGGAGACAATGTTATTAGGGTCTAGGGTTTAGGGGAGGCAATGTTATGTTTAGGGTTTAGGGTTTATGGACAATGTTGTGGTTAAGGTAGATCCGCTCAACCGGGGTGCTGTTCAGGAACTTATATTATTCGGGTAACTACTCTATTACGTTCGCTTTACATACCCATACATTGTATCTTAACTTAAGGTCCTAACAGCAATCCAGGAAAAGAGTCATAGAGCCATAAGGCTTCGGGGGGGTGTGATAGGTATTGCAAAAGAAGGAAGAAACAACCAAATGTGGGTTCTTATACAGTAGGCACCACAGAGAATCACATCGACAGGAAAATGCAGCATGTCATGGAACCGTATTCGTATGGGTGTGTGTAGGGTAGACTGGGGATTGTACTGTAGGGGCAATTAAACTAGACTATGCCGTACTATAGTTCTGTCAGGGTTATGAGGGCATAAGCAGTAATAGTAGTTCTTCAGGATTCATTCAGGCTTCTTTTAGTAAATCTCTAAGGACATCCAAAGTGGGCAGAGCCTCCAGGAACCAAATGTGCCTTTTCGTATTAAATGCCGTCGTTGTGAAGGGCTCCTCTAGAATCTACCCCAATGTTGTCTCCTACGAACTAGGAGTGTCTCGGAAGAGTCCTAATAAGGGTGGTCAAGGATCCAGCAAAGGCCTTGCAAAACGTATGCATCATGATCAACTGACCTGCAGTGAGCCTGCAACAGATTCAAGCCCTTCGGCCCTAAAGCCTAACCCATCAAACCGACCCTAAACTCTAAACCTAAACTCTAAACCGCCACAAAGCATTGCAGTATGAGCACTGGGGAGGCAATCTTCCTTCAACCTGAAACTTTCTCAACCTTGAACCCTGTACGCTCCCTGAAACTCCGAGTACCTACAGTGTAGTAGTAACCACTAAGACTCACCCCTTACTTAGTAGTTCTCACCCAGAAAGGTGTAGGTACTTAGGGTTACAGGTAAACCCTTAGATGCGGAACCCCGGGACCCCTAGACCGTGGACTTTCCTGGAAGTTCTCAAAAAGATTCCTCAACCATGCTTAGTCCGGCATAGTTTTCTTCCCTAAATCTACAGCTAAAATGTATAGACATATATATCCTTCATGTCTCCAGGGCTCACCGATTTGAGACACCCCTCTTATACGGAACGTCCAAGTACAACGCGTTGTAGGCAGGCGAGGGCAAAAATCGAAGCTTTCCGCACCCTCTCGCCTGGGGTTTGCATCCCAGTTTCGGGGTTCGGGCTCGAGGGGGTAAAGGTCTGAGGTTTGGGGCCTTTAGCGTTTGGTGCTTATAAGGCCTGGCGCCGTTTAGACGCCATGTTTTAGAATCTGGTTTTTATTGGGATCAAGGCTTGTAAGGTTTAGGCTTTGGGGATCGGTCGGGGTTTCCGGCTTAAGGTTCGGAGTTTTCGGGCTTAGCGCTAAAGTCCATGGCTCGGGCTTTTTTGGGGTTAAGGCTTCGGTTTAGGGTGGGGTGCCAGGTACACTATGGCATGTAGTTTCTTGCGGTGCAGACCTGGGACCCAGATTTTGGAAAAGAGATTCAGGGTCGCCTTAGAGACATATACTCCATCCCTGTTTCGATATATATTATATACCCCATTCCCTAATTAGATATTGGTGCCCTATCTTTAAGCGCTACAACCCTGAAACCTTAAACCCTTTCACGGGGTTGGGAGCAAGCCTTTGTCCAGGCTTAAGGGCTGAAGAGCGCCTCTTTGATGGTTCCCATTTTGGGACAGCCCTTAGCCCTAAACCCCAATCACTGGCGTTGTAAAAAACAGTTGCCTAGAGCTTTATCCTACTAAATAATGAGTACTTACAACTAAACTGTAGGTAATTGGGGGCACAGGTAGGCCCTGAAGCCGCTGCAGAGAATGCTAATCAACCAGCATGGATCGTCTGTACGGAGATGTCTTATATCTAGGGCCACAAATAGGAGGGCCCTTGAGTAGAATCCCGAGCTTTTCCTTGTGTGAGCCATGCAGATGTCCTTCAAGGAGTGGGGCTGCGCAACATTCTTCATGCAGACACATTCCCCATTTGGTAGTTTCCCAAAATAAGGGGACCCTAATATAGACCCCAATATACTATAATCCTTATTATGGGGACCCCCCCCAATAAGGTACCCCTAATTTTGGGAAAGCCCCATCTTGAGAAATGCCCAGCTCAACAGCTGCACGTTTTTCAGCGGCCCTGTCAACGTATCAACTCCGAGGCCCAGAAAGTCTTCTGCGCCAAAGGTCTCACATACCTATAGTCACCCTTAAGTAGATAGACTATGGGTATATGGGGATCTTAGTAGAATATGCCCAAAGCCATATTCTATCTACTTGAGGGGGACTATAGCAGGAAAGTCCCATGAAAAGGATGAAAGATATGCTTCATTCAGAGGCTGAAGCTTGACTCTGCCCCCTGGAGGGGATCTAAAAGCTTCCCCAAGAAATGATCTGCAGAAGTATGAGATGTCTTATGGGCCTTTGATGGCTGCATAGAATCATCCTACTTCTAATTTCTAGCACAAGTCATGGCTGGGCAACAAGTACCTCCTGTAGTGGTGCTTAATGCTTGGAGCTTGTAGGTTCAAGGTTGGAAGTGGGAAGTAGACTCTAAGTAGACGGGCTACAAGCAAAAAACAGCTAATGCTCATACCTGTAGACATGGTGGACCCTAAGCCCCTAAAGCGTAGACCTTAAACTCTAAAGGGATCCCTGAAATCTTGAAATGTAGTCGGGTTCCGGTGCAGGTAATCGTCGTGCCTGCGACATTGCGCGGCGCCTTGCCCTACGCCCCTTTGAGCGTCATTGGAAATTACAACAGGACTGAGAAGTGAACTCAGCTTTCCAGGAGAGGCTGGGTGTGCGTATTAAGGGTTATCCTATGTATCCCCATTTGGGGCACTAGTCGGGCACCTAGCCCCTCGTGAAGAGGATGCTTTCCAACTTGTGAACTGCAGCAGTCATCTTGGTGAGATGGCACGGCCACAGCACTTCTTCTTGGACATGACTAGAAAACGGAGGGTTAAGGGTTTGAGGCTTCTGTTTCGTCATGGAATTCTTCCGCAGCCGAAATGTGCACTTGTGCCGGCTCTAACTTCGACTTTCTGGCGCAAGGGTCAATGCACATGAAACAGGGCCTTTTGGCTTCCTGTATGTCGCCTTTAGATTGGTCTTCGGCGCTGACAAAAGAAGCTCTCTGCTAAGGCCCAAGGGGTGCAAGACTTCTCTCCATCTATATACTGCTTGACACACTGGTTCCAATTGATTCTATAGTCTCCTTAGGAAGTGTTCTAATTTCAATTCGTAACATATTACTATATGAGTTTCAGGATGTTGTGTTAAAACTATTCATCTTAGTAAGGAGGATTACAGAATTCTTGGAAACACCATTATTTTGCACAACCCCCAGGTGAAGCAGGTTTGCGCCCATGCGGCTGTGGCGCACTGCGCCTGGCACTGCGGAGATCACCTGGTGGTGAAGCAATGAAAAGTGTGGAATTCAATCCCTCAGTTTTTGAATTCTAGGGCCAGGGTAGGTATTATTGTGTAGGTTCAGCACCCCAAAGAATAGCATGTTGCCTGAATGCCACAGCGAGGTGGGAAATCCGTAGACGTCGTATTGGGAAATTGAGGCAGGAGAAGCTCTTCCAACAGAGCCCCTCACACGCAACTCTTCTGAGGTTCTCTCGGGTGGAAGGACTACTACGGAACGTTTGTTACTGTCTTTCTGTCTGTTCACATCGTCTCTGAAAAAACATCTCTACAAGGTTCCTGAAAATAATTGTCAATTTCTGTTACCAACAATCCTAATATTTAGCTGAAATTATAATTTCTACTGGGGTTCCAAATCTTTTAGAGATCTGCTTTCCCCTAGGGCTCCATGTCTACAAATATTACCTACATTTGGTCCCAAAGTCGATAAATATTACCTACATTGGGCTATTTGGAGCCTGAGGGTTACTGTTTGTTCACATCGTCCCTGAAAAACATCTGCTGTAATCCCGAACCTGTGGCGACCTGCGACGGAGCTGACCAGGCTCCTGTAGGGTTAAAGCAGGAAGACGCTTACAAACCCTTTATTATTCATTATTATTGATAATTATTACTAATCATTATGAATTAATTAATACCAATCATTTTTGATTATCATTTATTATTATTTATAATTATTAATGGTGATTATTAATTGTTTATTGTTATTATTCATTATTATTATTAATCATTGTTATTAGTTGTTGTTATTACTATTATTGTAATTATGAATTATAGTTATTAATATTATTATTATGAATTACCATTATTTATTACAAAGGCACTCACTAAAGGCTCCTTCCTTTGTTGTGGCTTGTTTTTGTACAGGCCCTGCCGCATACTATTTGAACAGGCTCCGTGTGAGCTGTAGTCTAAACTCCTGAAAGGCTGGTTCTTTACCACTATGGGCTATGAGACCTTTAGGGTACCTTAATCTACCCTTAATAGGATCCTAACAGGGAATTTTAGGGTCTAATAGCCCATGGTGGTAGGGGAGCCTTATTGGGGTTCTTAAAGGGATACTCGGAGTTTGGACTGTAGCTCAGGTAGGAGTTTTTCAGGGAGGTCTTACTGTACTTGTCTCCTCGATCGCTGCCTTTCCCCCGCGCAGGTTCCGCGCCAGGGGCATGCCGAGCGAAAAGCGATGGCCAGGAACCCTAGCTTTGTTTTTAGGGTCTACTTGGAGGGTCAGGGGGACCTAGTAAGTAGGTTAATAATGGGGATAACTGGGATTACTTTTTGGGTTATAGGGGTTATTAACCTACTTACTAAGTCCCCCTGACCCTCCAAGTAGAGCACGGAGCCTAGATTAATTTTCCAAGTAGTGTCAATGAGCTTCGAGGCGAGGTGCTCTCGAACTTTAGACTAGCCCCCTTCTTTTTCGAATGCAGCCCGCGGTGAAGAGCGGTGCAGCTGAAACCTTTTACGGCCATGTCCGTACCCCACGGTAGGAAGCTCAAGATCAGTATCACAGTAGCACATGTCCAGTAAAGCCTAGCAACTGACTGTATGATTTGAGATGGGAGTCCTGACTCCCATTTGCCATGCCTCCCAATGCATGTGGCCAGAAGTACAGGACAGAAACATAATTCCGACTTTGGCCTCATATGAGCTGTAGTTTAAACTCCTTAAAGGGGGTTATACAGGGAATTATATTGGGGAGTATCATACGGCTAGATTAAGAAGGATGCTAGGAGTTTAGACAATGGTACATATAACAAAGTCTACAACACCATGTCGAGCAGTAGTCCAAGTGAGGTGCACATGCAATGCTTTTATTCGGAAGTGCAGCTGCGCACACAAGTGATCCAATAAACTTCCCCTCCACAGGGTGCTTAGGATCCTTCTTCGCACGAGTCGCTTCCCATGCAGTATATCATACCCTTGCTGTCCCAAATGCGCAGAACCTATAAGCCAGAAGGCATGAGCTTGCATGAGCCACTGACCTTACCTTTCCTTGTAACTCCAGAAGTGCATCCGAAAATCTTCGATGTGGATGTGCAGTCGTCCTGAAGCCTGACCCTCCATCCGAATCCTTACGCTCGATCCCTAGATCCCATGCTGAATCCTAGACCTTGTCATCCTAAGCCCTAAGCCCTAAAATATGAAGCCTCAACCCCAAACCTAGAGTTGGCAGCATCATCATGGGTCCCTAGCAGTTGCTTTCCTTGCCTGAAGCGTGATGAGTCTCAGCTGAGACGCGACGCCATGCATCTAATTAAAGAAAGTGACCTCCGAACAAAGTTCCCATGACCTGGCTGTATCTCCGAAGGGAGCATGGTTTCCTGCGCATAACCATTCTGTCTCCAAGCATCGGCACTTTTCCCAATTGAGCCAAGATAAAGGCGGCATGCCAGTAAGGGCAAAAAAGGGGCCTGACATCTCGCTTATCAGGATGCATGGGGCTCGTCCTAGCAGTTGACGAAATACACTAGGCTGTGGAGGGATTCGGGACCGGTTTTGGTGGAAGACCTCTGCAGTGAGCGCCGCCGGTGCCTTATATACATTTGGGTGGTTGTCAAAAGTATGGTCCCTTTTTGGGTCCCTATAATAATACGGCACCTAATATTTAGGATACCCAAAAAGGGACCATAATTTTGACAACCCCCCATATTTTGAATGAACCTGACAAAAGGAGGATTAAGCCCCAGCATAAACGGGATTGTAGTTTCTTTTGGGTCACAAGCTCAGGGGAGTAGAAAAACACACGCCTACACCCTTAGGAATTAGTTTTCATTTTCACTGTAGTACAGCCACGCGGAACTGAGATCTAGGGCACTACAGCAAGAACTAATTACATAGAAGAAGGGACCCACCCTAAACCCTAAACTCTGAACCCTATCGGGAAGCGCCCAGGTGGCGTTGCTGCGTAGCGCCTTGAAAGCTTCGGGCTCCAGCGCCGTTCGAGCCTCGGGGGCTTGGGTCGGTACTGTAGTTGTTTGGGATTTAGGGTTTAGGGTCTTAGGATTTATGGGTTGAGGGTTCAGAGTTTAGGGCTTAGGGCTTAGGGTTAAGGGTTCAGGGTTCAGGGTTTGGGGATCAGGGTTCTTAGGTTCAGGGTTTGCGGGGGATGCTAGGTTATGTGCGGGTGCATGTTTTTCATGTTCTAGGGGTTGTGGAGTAACGTAAACGCCCCCCCAACCTCCATTTGCAGTTGCTTGTACGTAAACATTCCCTCCCTGAACGGTACTATTATTTGTCAGATCATGACTTATTCGGGGAAATGGGGCTTGTCATTGTTGAAATTCTATTCCAAAACGTTCTGCATCCTTAATCCCCGTAGCCTTTTCTCTGTAGCCCTGAAACTTGCTGGTACCAAATTTAGGGGGTCTCCTTAGGTATTTCTTATCGTACTATAACTTTGTGGAAATACTGTGAACATTTTTCACAGGACTAGGGAGATTATAGTTTGCTCGCTTTGATTTCAATTCCTCCCGCCAAAGCCAGGACGCTGCGACCGGCACGTTGAAGGCGGGGTCAACATCGTTCAGGTTTGCCAGGGTTTCCGATTCCGTGGTTTTGTGCCCCACCTGCAACCATTACTTGCCTACAGCTTTGTAGCAACTACCCCCTAGCCAATAGGTACAACCCAGAAAAATCGGTGCGTGATTGGGGTTACAGGCATGATTTCAGTTTGGGGGCTTACATTGGTGCAGGATTCAGGGTTCAGACCTGGGCTTGACATGTTCCCAAGGGAGTTGGGGACTTCAGATGTGTCCAGCACCCCAAAAAGGCATGAGATAAGGCCGTGACCATGAATGTGTTAGCTCCATGTTGGGTCTTGTTCAGCGGCGAAGCCACATGCAATGCAGGGGGTATCCGATGTTCACTAAAGTAGGTTGGGGGTCCTTGTTTGGAAGCCGTTTAGAAGACATTCCATCTGTTTTGAGATTACGAGAACTTAGGGCTAATTCAAGCCAACTAAAGGGCGCCTTATGGGGTATAGTATCGAGATTGGGGGAGGTAGGGGAAGCCCCGAACTAAAAGAGTTGCAAGCATGATTGTCCTGGACTCTGAAATCCGCGCGGCGTTTGGAGACAGGGAGGAAGAGCTCGGGGTATTCGTGCTTAGGGCTTGGACTTGTGGGGAATTCTCCAGATTGTCGTGCGCATGGGTGGGGATAGCGTGGGGACAATAGGGGATGAAGAGTTGAAAGAGTCCCATCTGCAGAGTAGTTCAAAATGGGCGGCCTGAGTGACACCTCACCAGGTGAGCCTACTGTTTAGTGTTTAGAGGCCATCGTTTTTTGCAAGCTTCAAAAGACCTAAACCCTTAACCCTTTACCATAATTCCTGTCAAACCATACTAATACAAGGGTTTGGAATGCCAAGCCCAGTAGAATTCGGCTTCAGTAGAATTCAGGTTCGACATGCGTGAAGCCGCTGGCCTTAGTTGTTCCCTGTTTAGGCCTAGGCCAGGTTTGTGAGGGTGGGGTAGGCGAGGCTTCATTGGAGGGGTCTTAAGAAGCCTAAAGCTGTAGGGTTCGCAGAGTGCAGTGTAGGGTTTGGGACGTGTTTCTTTCTTTGCTATGCATCCCTTGAACGTCAGTAGACTTGGCAGCAGGAAGGCATTATCCCTTGACCCCTCAAGCTAGGGAAAGACACAGGGTGTTTTGTGGAGATTGAGGACATGGACATCCATGGTAGTCTCCACATATTTCCCAGGAGCAGTCCCTACAAGCCTAAACCCTAAACCCTGAAAAACCGTAACCCCTAAACCTTGAAAAATCCTAAGCCTTACAGTAGCTTCCTATGTTCTTTTCCTAAGATCCTAAACCTTAAAACCCTGAAAAATCCTCAACCTTACATAGCTTCCTATGTTCTTCTCCATTCCCTACTAAAACCCTGCAAAAATCCCAAACCTTACAGTAACTTCCTATGTTATTCTCCATTCCCTACTAAAACCCTGAAAACCCCTAAACCTTACAGTAGCTTCCTATGTTCTTTTCCATCCCCTACTTGGTAGTTTCCCAAATTGGGGTCCACCCAAATATACTATAGTCCTTATTATATGGACTCCCAAAAAAGGTGCCCCCAATTTTGGGAAACCCCCACTTTAACACCAGTGAGAAGAAGCTGCCAGGAAGCCAGGGGTCGAGTTCGGCTCTACGAATCACTCTCAGATCAGCTTTAGTCTGAAGTCCTTTAAGGGGGGTTATATAGGGGATTCTATAGGGTTTAGGGGGGTTATATAGGGGATTACATAGGGTTTAGGGTTCAAGGATGTTCAGGGTTTAGGATTTGGGGTTTGGGGTCAGTATTTGGGGGGGGTACCTGAAACATGACAGCTTTGTGTTTAGGGCATAGGGTTCAGGGCTTAGGACTCAGGGCTAGTGAGTACGGTTGAGGGTTTACGGCTTTTGGTTCGGCGCAGGTACTTTGTTTTGTCAGCTTGGTTTCTAGAATCCTCCGAGGAGTACTGGGATACAGCAGGATGACGCACCATCCTCCCTCCTACAGAAAATCGACATGGGCACATGTCGGTGGACCCCTAAACCCTCAACCTCCCAGGACAACATAACTACGCACAAGTGCTGAGACTCCCAGCTTCAGATGTCCTTACAATGTTGAAGCTGAATTTGGAACGCCAAGCGACCCCAAGGCGCTAACCAATTGCTACAAGTGACTAAAATTCCTGCATGATATGAGTAATTAGACAATGACACCATAAACGGTTCAGGGTTTAGGGTCATGCTGGATTTTTAGTATCCACCCTACACCCCATTTTTTTGTAACCACAAGCTAAAGGCCTTGGTTTATGGGGTGTCATATGAGCTCTTAGCCCGGCGAAGGATATAATCCTTATCATCTCTTACAGTCCCTATTACAGGGTGGGGGGGGTCCTTTTAACGTACAAGCTTGTTTACCGGCCATACCGGCAGCCCGTGGCTCAAAGATAGCTCGGAAAATGACGCTCTACCCGGAGGATGGAGGCCAGCGGCCTTCTGCACCCCCCGAAATTTTAGGGTTTTGGGGTTTCAGGGTTCAGGGTTTCAGGGCTTTGTAGGGTAAAGGCTTGAGGAGCTCGAGTTTGGGGATTTGGGGGTCTTGGGGTTGAGGGTTTTGGCTTCAGAATGTTCAGAGTTTAGAGGTTTGGGCGGTTTAGGGTGCTGAGGGTTCAGAGTTTTTAGGATCTGGGTTCGTCTATGTCAAGCAAACCTGATATCCCACGTAGGTTCGTAGTTTGTGTAGGGCGCGCTTTCATATTCCATTTTGTGGAGGCTACTATAGAGTAGTACAAGGGTTCTGTTTTCTAATTTTCAGATCCGAAGCAAAATCTTGTAAATCTACCTTGTATGCTTCTGGCCAGGCTTTGAAAGACCGTCATTCTTGTACATGCCTATCAAATACTTGCAGAGCTTCTTGACATGATACGTTGTTCAGCACGCCCCTGAAGCCAACCTCTGAAAGGCATTCCCCTCTAAGATTGCTATTTGAAGAGCCGAGGGACTTAAGAAAACACGTTCAGAATGCAAGCAGCTCTGTCCGCATATAACTTGCAAACTCTCGCCGGCCTCCCCAAGGAGCCCTAAACTTTGAACAGGGTTTAGGGTTTAGGGCTTCCGCCAGCCTAGAACTCAGCCTGCAATCCGAAGTTTCCACATAAGCTGCCCTTGGACTCTAAATAATCCCATACCCCCCTTCAGAAGCCTGTTGTACCGCTAGAAACCCTAACCCTAAGGGTCCAAGGACCTAAATAATAGGGTTTTAGGGCCCAAATACCATTAATAGTATTTTTTTTTGGGCCCTAAAACCCTGTGGGTCCTTGGACCCTTAGGGTAAGGGCGCCCAAACTTTCAACCCTTCCTTTCAGAAGTAACCAAGGCCAAAGCCCAAAATTCGGCGCCTTGTACTCTGAAACAGTAACCCTAAGGGTCCAAGGACCGAAATAATGGGGTTTTAGGGCCCAAATACTATAATTTAATGGTAGGCATTAACATCCCCTAAGGGTCCAAGGGCCCCAATAATAGGGTTTTAGGGCCCAAATACTATCATTTAATGGTAGTTGGGCCCTAAAGCCTCATTGTTTGGGGCCTCGGACCCTTAGGGTGAAGGCCTCAACTCAAGTGCTGAGACTTTTCTTGTCAAGGGGTAGCGCGGAATTGTAGCATGCCATTCACAAGTAGTGATCACCATAAGAATAGCAAAACTGGTCTGGCATAACGGTCATAACAAGAACAGTACTAAGAATAATCATACGATAGTAACCGATAGTAGGTCTTGGAAGGCACCCCCATGAACCATGGGCTTGAACTGAAAAAGGTGCGCCGGCGTGCGTAGACAAAACCCTAAACCCTCCACTCCTGCATCTTGAGATCCTAAATTACCCTAAATTCTTAAGTTGGGAAACCAAGCGGCGCCAGCTCCAAAATGCGACGCAATAAAACAACCCTTAGTCCCTACCCGAACCCTAGCAGAAGGGATAATGGCCCCAAACGTGCTTTTGGGGTCCAGTAGTCCCTGTTAGCCCCAAGCCTTCTTCGTTTCTTCAGGCGACGCCTCACGCGTGATGGTGCTGTCAACCAAGCCCTGGTCCCCCATCTTGATGCGAAGTCACGGGGGTTGAGGGACCATGCCTGAAGGGTGTACGTGTAGCCCTAAGTACCTACAGTTTAGTTGTATTCACCTCTTGGGTAATAGGTATAATCCTTAAAACTGTAGGTGATTGGGTTACAGGTAGGGTTTTGGGGGGACCGAGTTTCAACCGCGTTCCCAGTTCTTTAGGCTTTTGGAGCTTGGGGGGTCTAGGCTTGATGGACCTTCTCGAAGGGTTTAGAGCGCAGAGTTTAGGGTCGAGGGTTGGGGGCTGTGGGAGTTTTGGGCCCCCTTAAAGCCCAAGATCAGGACCCAATGACTAGTATACGGGCCTTAGTGTATTACTGCTGTTTAGTCAGTGCTTAGTAGGGAGTGAAGGAGTTATATCCCTTAGAATATATACTGTACTCCCTTATTCCCTGAGCGGACCCCCAGAAAGGAGCTGGAGACGGAGGCACCAAGGGTTGTAGAATTGGGGAGCGGGCTCGGGCTTACAACCACGGATGTTGGGATTGAGCGGTTTGGGGATGAACTTGTAACCCCCAATTTCCTAGTAATAACTACGAAGCTGTAGGTAGTTGGGGTAACAGGAAGGGTTTAAGGGCTTCAGGGTCGAGGGGTTGGGGACTAGGGATTGAGGTGTGGGGTGTGCAGTTATTAAGGTTTAGGGGCTGGGGTGCTGTGGGCAGGGGATTTGCTGCTTGGGGTTGAGTTTTTTAGGGCGTAGGGTTAGGGCTTGCTTTATAGGTTGAGGGGCTCAGGGTTTTTAAATTCGAGTTCTCAAGATGTAGAGAGGGTTTCAGGTCTAGGTGCTTAACCCTAAACCCTAAACCCTAAACTTAAGGGTTGGTTCAGGGTGTCGAAAAACGGTAACTACCACTGGTTCCCAAGGATGGCAAGCGACGGGACCTCTACCAGCATCCCTAGTGGTGAGGCCCGCAGATGCTTGGCAAACTTAGGTTTAGGCTTTAGGGGTTGGGGGTTTAGGGTTTAGGGTTTTGGGGTTGGGGTTTAGGGGCTTAGGGTTTAGGGGCTTAGGGTTTAGGGGTTGGGGGTTTAGGGTTAGGGGTCGAGATTTGGGGCGTGGGATAAAAACCAGACGCCATCAAGGATCCACGAATAGGATCTACATAGACCTGATTTGAGGGCTGTTGGGGGGGGGTAGGGTTTTGTGGTTTCGGAATTGTGGCCAAGGGCTTGCAGTTTGGGGCCCGGTGTCTGTAGTATATAGGCCTTGAAGCCTGTACAGACGAGCCTCTGGATCCTCGGGAGCCTTTTTACGTAATTTGACAAGGTCACGGAGTGTCCCTGCGCAAATGCAGCCAAGGATCCGAAATATGTAGTCTCTACCTCCTAGGAAGACGGGCAACCATGGAGAATAATTGCCAGGGTTTGGTGATCTTTGGGCTGGCCTTGATTATGTTTTTGCAAACACCTCAAAGCAAAACTAGACCATGATTCTTAATCATCTGAGCCATAGTCTAAACTCCTTAAAGGGGGATATATAGGGGATTATATAGGGGAGTACTATAGGGGTTATTAAGGGGGATACTAGGAGTTTAGACTAGAGCTCATTTGGTTTTCTAGATAGGTTGCTTCGGGAGCTACAAAATTCAGGGCCAATTCAGCCTAGCCAGGTGCTGGGTTCTGGGTCCGGGCGTCTACACTCCTGGAAACTAACATGGAAACCCAAAAGGGGCCCTCTAAAATGGGCCTATATGGGTTTCCATGTTAGTTTGGGGGAGTGTAGTGCCTGAGACTGTTTGGGCAATCCTGGGAGTTTTTTTGAGGACGCCTTGTCCATGGCTAGTACAGTGTTGGTTGCTGAAGATGAGGCACCGGAATCCGCAAGAGGAGCTTCGTAACCCCCCCCCCTTCTACGCTTGTATTTCAATAATCGTGACTGGTACAGTAGTTCTGTGCATGAGCAAAATACAAAAGTAGTCTTCTCTTCGCTGCTTCTATTGCAAAGTTCTTGAATGGTACAGTAGTTCTGTGTAGGAACAATATACAAGTCTAAGCTTTTCTTCGCATACATACTCCAGAAGATGGTCCTAGCAAACACTAACTTTAGTTTTAGAAAAAGTTCTTGAGCTTCTGAGGCCGCCCTGAAACCGCTCAAATCTTCTCACATGTTATTGTCTTCTGGCTTAGGTGGCATGGCCCTGGCCTTGAAGAAGCATGCCCTACCAGACTTAGTGCCAGAGCATACGGGGTTGCTGTTAAGGAGCTTAAGCTCAGTCACAATCATACGGGCATATAGTAAATAATGGGGGTTCGTTACTGCAACTTAACTTAAGTTCCTTAGCAGCCACCCGGTATAGGCGGCCTTTATGTTTTGCTTAGACCTTTCTTGGGGTCTGCAAAACCCTACTATGTTCAAGGTGTTAAGCTTGTTTGGGCCAGAGAACTCAGCAATTAAGAAGAGCCCAGAGCCCGAATTACGTACGAATACCCGCCTTGAGAATCCCCATGTCAGAGTGAGTAAAGGCTTGAACCGCTGCAGTTGTGCGTAATTTGGTTTTGCAAAAGAAAACCTTATTTGGCAACTACGAAACTTCTGACAGCCTAAACCCAGTGAAGGGTTTCTCATGCGGTTCCATGCGTCTGAAAGTGTGAGATGTGTAGTAGAGGATTCCTGGCCAATCGCTTTGAGCAAGTGCCATGTGGTAGGATGATGCATCGTCTTCGGATGACAGCACGCTTTTCGAGGTCCGATGCATGGGGGAGATTTCTGGACACAATGGGCCCCTTGTGTACGAATACTTTAGTAATAAGAATAATCATAATAATAGTAACAATCAGAATAACATGAATACTGTAGTACAAGTAGTAACAACTTGTAGTAAAGGGCCTTTTCGGGTGGAGTGTTTTAGCCTTGGCGGGCCGTGCTGGAGCTATCTAAATTCGACATGCATCCGAACCCTGAGCAGAGTTTTGTAGCACGAGCCCAAGAAAGTTAATGGATATATGGTACATCATATAGCGGAGGGGGTCCGTGCAATAGTTATAGTCATAGTTATAGTCGCTAAACTTAAGTTCCGAAGAAACAACCCAGAAAAGCTGTAGGTTTCTTTTTTTAAAGTTGAGTTTCGTCACATAGCGACTTGTGGGGTTGCAGTTGCATGCACACGCAACAGGTAGAGGTAACATCAGGCTAGGGCCTCCACTGTTTGTGAGGATTGCCAAAGCCCATCCCTTTTTTGGAAGCACTGGATTGAGAAGTGATTTCTTTGGGGTATATAATCCATTCTCCCCGATTCCACAAAGTCCCGAAAGACTACTTGTAAAAAGGCCAAGACTCTCTTTTCAAAGACGTCCCCGCAATAAGGACTTGTGGGGGCGTTCTGAGGTCATTGGGGGTGACAGTAATGAATCCAAGGAATGTAAGATGTACTTGTTTGCTTAATAAATGAGTTCATAGATAAAACCTGGCTGAGACTTTGATTGCTTTATTACGACTGTGTCTCCTTAACTTCAGATTTCAATTGATTTTACAAGAATATCGTATTCGGGAACAGGTTTTATTCGCTTTTATTACGATTTCGAATCGAATAAGACTGACATTTATTTGGGTTCTGACCAGATGTCAATGGGTTTTGAGGTCTTCCTCAGGCTTTAATTCAATTTATAACTGGTTCGAACAGTTTGATTTAAGCTAGATTTGAAGTGGAACTAACCAGGCTACTTAGATTTCACTTGAATTCAGCCAGATGTCAACTGGATTTTAATCACTGATCGTTATTAGATTTAGGTGGAGCCCCTATAAGTCTTTGCAATGAAGGCCCCCCCAGCAGTAGACACCCTGGAGATCTTTTAGTGAGGGGAGGAGCGAGGGGAGACGTGCTTCTGACTTGTTATGAGAGCCTTTTGTAATTGCAAAAAATTATCCCATATTCTGAGGGAAGATGAGGAGACCATGAAGGTTGGCCTTCTTGAATGTTGACCTCGCGTCCCCAAAGCCCTTTGGGCCCTGAGCCTACAAACCCTTGATCTTTTCTAGCCAGAATTTTCGCGCGCGTAGCTGCCTGAGTAACCTTTTGCGTTTTGGCTTTGCCAAACTCGTGACCGCTGCAACTGAAAGGGTTCTGAACTCTAAGGCCACTCCACTCAAACCCGGTAACACCCTTGCCCCCCTCCTGGCGCTTGTGTCCTTTCAGCAGGTTCCCACGCTCCAGAATGCCGAGGCAGAGCAGAAATTTTATGAGCCATAATCTAAACTCCTTAAAGGGGGTTATATAGGGGATTACATAAGGGACTACTGTAATTAGGGGTTATTAAGGGGGATACTAGGAGTTTGGACTATAGCTCATGTGAGGCCTAGGGTTGAGGAGCGAGAGTATAGGCTTTACGTTATATGCAGATTTGGGTAGTTTAAAAGGTATTCCGGATACGTGTATAAGTAGTTCTCGGTTACTGTGGTCATCTGACTTCTTGTAACCTGAAAAACTTATGTCATCTCTACAACCTCCATAGCAAACTCCCCACAAACCTCCAAGATGATGAAACAAAAAACTGTCTGCAGCTCTCAGGGCATAACATCAATCAATTCTCAGATACCTGTGCGCTTAGAGTTTACGGTTTTGGAATTTTGGGTTTCGCCGCAGGGCACAAAACAAGCGTGGACGTGCAAGACTCTATCATCAACAACTGTCGAGGGAAAAAAAGGTCCGCAGGGGCTCCTATGGAAAAGAAAATGAAAATGAAATGGAAACCCTAAATCCCTTTAAGGGCTATATAGGGATGTTACCCCCAATAATGGAGAATCAAATGGAAAAGAAAATGGAAAATGAAATGGAAACTGGGGTGTGTAAGTGGGGCTGCATGCCCAGGCTCCAGAGCGGATTGTAGAGGAGATATGTGGGGGTTTCCCAAAATGAGGGGTACCATTTTGGGGGTCCCCATAATAAGGACTATAGTATTTGGGGTCTATATTGGGGTCCCCTCATTTTGGGAAACTACCATGTATAGTTGTATATATATATATACATGTATATATACACTCAGAGGGTTTGGGGATTGGGGAAGCCATGGAGAGTGAGATGCAAAAGTACTGAAGTGAAAGTGAGTCTAGGTAAATTAGGGATGAAAGGGGTGTAATGCAGCGGCCAAAAGGTTTTGCAGACACTCGCTCTTCGGTTCGCAAACCCCAGAGGCTGAAGCTGCCAAGTAAGGTGGGGACTTACAGGGAAAGGCCACGGAAATTACTGTAGGGACCCAATGAGCATTAGCCTGCACAAAGCCCGCAACATCTCCGGCTAAGAATCCCCTCAAAATCTTAACCCTGGGGACGGTAACGGAATCACTGCCGCAAGCCTTCATGGCCTTACAAACGAAGTTTTTGAGCTTACGAGTGACAGGGGGCATGGGCATACCAGGAGTTAAGAATCTGCCGCAGAATCAATGCGAACTCAGGAAGGCGCATAGCAATTCGATCCATGAAAGTCTACTCCCGCCATCCACATTGGGTAACCACCTTTCACCCTCCAACAAACTCGATGGCAGCCCTCATGGCAGGGAAATTCTTGCAAAGGCCAAAAATTACGCCAAGGTTTTTTCTCAAAATTACACAGCCCCAGTGTCATATGCTTAAAAGTTGCTTAAGTTCAATAAGCCCTGACATTAGATTAGGTGATCCCCATCCCACACGAAGATACAGGGTTTGGAGGTCAATCCCGAAACCCAGAACTCAGAGACCGCTACAGCCTAAATCCTGGCCCTGAACCCTGGGCTCTCCCATCGTGCCTGCAGGTTATTCAGAAATTGTCGCTGGATCCACAGCTCCACAGTGCAGCTCCGCGTGTCATGTTCAACTATCTTCGGGGTCTACTGAAGAATCAGAGGGTAAAGTACACTTCAATCTGGGTTTATTTAATGGCTTACTTCCGGCTCAGTGTTGCTGTGGCCCGGATTCATGGGTGTTGTTCGAGGTTGAAACGTACAGTCAGGATGTTTTCTCCATCAGGTTGTGTCGACACGCATCCTGCTGACGTGTGTAGTGTAGGGTCCCCAATATCAGGTTAGCATACGACCCCGCCCGTGAAGGAGACAGGGAGATATGGGTCAATGTCGTATACGGGGCACTTCAAGCTCATTCAGCTTCCTAGTCCTGAATCCTAGCGTTTCAGTCCGCTATCTATGCAGATTGCAGGGCCCAATGTAGCATTATCTATAGAGCTGCAGCGCTAAAACGATTGGAGGGGGATGATTGCATGCCTTCTTCTTTGTCGTAACACCGCTTCAATCACCCGACGGGGTTTGGAGTTCTAGTACCTCTTGTTTTGTTGCAATAGCCAAACCCCAGCAAAATTGTAATTGGCTCCATGCGACTACTCAAAAGCTATGTTTTGAAGATCGTCCTAGCTTGGGTTAGATTAGGGCACATTGTGCAGTATCCAGTGTACCCTTAGAAGGGGCGGGGTGTGCCTGCTATGTTGATATCCTGACCTTCTTGCTTCGTTGTCATAATATGTTGATGCGCTGATCTTCTTGCAAGAGCATTCGAGTACTTACAGCGAGCTGAGAGTCTTAGCATTGCATGGCGAGGTTACCTTCCAGGATGAGGGAAGTTTTATGCGTGTGGCGTGAGGCGTTTAGGTCTAGGGTGTACCTGGAACGCCTAGTGTGAAATCTTGGCCGGGTTGGACCGAAGTGGTAAGCAAGAAGGGCAAGGTAGATCACCGTTGTGAGCTCTGGCTTTCATGGTAGGCATTAACATCATTCAAGGGTTCTTTCCAACTCCCGGTTGTGCAAAATAACATCCATCAGCCGAAGGCAAGACCCACGATAAATGCCAGAAGCCCAAAACCCTCCCTGAGATTTGGGGTCCCCCTACCGGGAGAAGTATAACGCTGGATACGCGTGCATCAAGCAAGATAGTGGCAGCAAGATCCTCAGCTAACTACAGCAAGATCACGCAGCGCCTATAGTATCATCACACATGCCTCATCGAACCTGAAGCTCCCAAATCTTAGGAGGAAACTGAACCCGCATTAAAGTTCAAGGAAGGAGGCCCACAAGGCAATGAACCTTTCCAACTGGTGGTACTCCTTGGGTTTTCGGGATCCAAACTTTGTAGGTGAGGGACCGCTCCTTACAGGAAAAGACCGAGCTGGAATTTTGTTAGCACAGCTGCTTGCATTGAAAGGCATAGGCCTTTGCTCTAGTAGCCCAAAACCGAAAACCCCACTTGCTGCAAAGGATGGGCTTGCAGAGGCCAAGGCCATAGCAAAGCTGCTGTCCGAAGGCGGGGGCAGGGATGCCATCTATCTGAGGCTCAGCATAGACAAATTCTACATAAATGTCGTGAGCACTTTGTTGACATGCATCTACTTAGATCGTCCTGTCTTTCTTCACCACTGGCAGGTTTTTTTTGCTCTGGAGGTGCTTGAGTCTGCTAGTCTTTTCGCTGTTGAACCCCCGATGCCTGCACATATTGTAGTTTTTTCTGAATCAGCTGCAGGGCAGTGGCAGCAGCAAAGGAAGAAGCAGCACCAGCAGGCAGCAGAAGCAGCAGGATTGTATCAAAATAAGTGCTTATATAGGTAATTGATCCATATTGATGGTGCTTGTTGTTGCTCATCCTTGTGCTCGACCTTGCAACCCTAACTCGTAATCTGTAACCTCCACAACCGCTAGGCCCTAGCCGCTAGGCGAGTGGCAAACTGACCTTCGATCCCCGAAGTCTTACCCCCAACCCTCCAAAGGACCTCAACCCCCCAACCTCTAAAACCCTTCGGCCTGAAAGTCTTTTCTGCCAAGCCAAGCAGGACGGGAATCAAACCTGCAGCTTGGTGAGCCTAAATCCCTAAATGCCAAACCCACCTCTGCTTGTGGCAAGGGCTTTTCTCTGCCGAGAAGGTTGCGCTGAGGGGACCGCTGGCGAGGTGCGGGTTGAGAACTTAGGCAGTGTAGTTTTGTCTTCAGGCAGGCTAGAGTTTCGAGATTGGGGGATGACGGATTTTGGATGATTTCCATCCTTTCTCCTTAAGGCCTTCATGTTGTAAAAGATTAAAAGCAAAGACTCGACTAGGTGATTTACTGAGTCCGAGGTGCTTCTAGTTTCGCGGTTAAAGTGTATAGTCTCTTACCCCAAGGTTCGGGGCACGACTCTCCCTACTGTATGGGCATAGCATGAAGACGGGTGCAAATCTTTGACCATTAGGCTTGATGCTCATGTTCCCCTAAGGGTCCAAGGACCCAAATAATAGGGTTTTAGGGCCCAAATATTATAATATTAATGGTATCTGGGCCCTAAAACCCTATTATTTAGGTCCTTGGACCCTTAGGGCTCAGCAGCATTACGGGTCGGCAGCGGCTATCGGAATCCAAGGGGCCGCGAGTTACCGATTAGAACCGAGAACATCCCCTTGACAACGATTGTTTGGGTACTGCCCCCCCCAGTAACAGTCTATGTTAGGGTGTCCTATTAAGGGCTACATATAACCATATTGTAATTATTATCCAACTGTTACTGAGGGGGGGCAGTACTGAAACGATTGTGCAGATTACGGACAGGGATTTCCCCGCGTGTTTAATGAACCACCCAGTATGCCGAAGCTGATTGTCATCCCTCCTTGATTCTCCATGGACCCTCCCAATCCTCCAGGCAGCTGCCTACCCCTGCATGGGCCAAAAGCACCTTGGCTTGTGTGAATGATCCTGCAGAATCTTGCATTTCTATTGTATTGTATAGGAGGTCAGGGTGCCGGGTGCAGTGCAGAGGGCTTCTGTTGCCTTAGCGGATGCCAGCGCATGTCCTCTGCCATCCTCCTTGCACACACCCTTTCAAATGCCCCCATGAAACTCCTAGGCTGAAGTTCAGAATGTTGCGTTGAGGGGCCACTTATCGAAGAGTTCCGTGGTTAAAAGGAGCGTTCAGGTGTACTTGATGCAAAACTTCTACGCTTGTACATACCAAGCCGATGATTCATTTATTTGTTTGGTTGTGAGTCGGTGCAGGAGCTGGTTCAGGCTTGCTATTTCATGCATTTGGCTTCTTGTCGGTCGATCCTAAGCTGCGTGACATGTGACGTTGTCTCGGACAAAGAACCCTTCCCTGGTGTGCTGGCGCGGGGATCATGGCTCGTGAGGGAGGCTTGGCGTTGTTTACACCAGGGCACGGATTGCTAGCTGCTAGACCATCATAGGATCCTTGTTTGTGTAAGGTGCAAGTCCCTGGATACTTGCCTCTCTAATTCATTCCTGAGCTCCCATGATCCCAGTGGCTGAGGGACTCAGACATGACTAGAGTGAGTAGGTAATATGTGACGCTTTGCAAAGATGAGCGTCCCAAGCCTGGAGCCCAAGCATTGGGCTGTTACGCAAGGATCTGCCAAACAGGACGGAAGAAGACTGGTTGAAGAAAACCCCTTCTTTTTGGCAGTTGCGTTTTTCGGGAGTAAGCTGATGTCTCTCAAGGTTTGGGGAGGGCTCTAGACTCTGGACCATGAGGGATTTCAGCACCAGGCAAGATTGCCAAGATCGCGTGAAATAAGATCCGGCGCAAGGTGCAGCCCCTGAATTTTGCTGCAAGAAATCTATGCGGGGTGAATTCAATGGGATTGAGACCCGTAAGCCCCTCCGCAGCCGTTTGAGATGAGTTGTACAAGAATTGTAGGTGTTTTCGACTGCCTTGGAGCCTCGGGACCTCAAGTTACGATCACCATGTTACCCTAAACCCTAAACCCTGAACCCTAAACCCTGAACCCTAAACCCTAACCCCTAAGAGGCATTGACCTCCTGGTGTGCCATTGCTGCATTGAGTGTGTTTGTAGGAACGCGCCCCAGCAGGGTTTCGGTTGTTGCTCCAGTTCTGGGCACAGAGCTCCGCGGTTTCATGTTGCAGTTTCCAGGGCCAAACTTCCATACTGAACGAATTAGGAACGGAGACAGCCTGTCACATGAAGGTCTTTGGGAACACATAAGAAATATTCAAGCCTTGCACCAGCAGCTCCTGGTTGAATGTTCCAGGGATGTCCTCATGGAGCAATGTGTTTTGCTCGTGACATTTTGTGTTTGGAGGTAAGGAGTGGAGCCACTGGTCTTGTACCAGGAGGGCTAGAAACAGCTGTGCGTTGGGTTTGTCAGCAATTTTGTTGTGTTCTTAGCGTTTCTGTTTTTCTGTCGCGGCTCATGATTTGACATTGGAAGTTGGGAAGGATCATCTTGCCGCGGTTACACCGTCAGCTACTAGAAGCAGAATCTGTCTGACTGCCAGGGAGCGAGAGCTAAGAACAGTTTTGGGAGCTGCTCCCACGTAGGAGTACAGCTTTGGTGCTGCATCGCGATGGAAGCGGGTGAGCAAGCGCTCCTCATAACCTTGCTGGTTTCATGAGATAAGCAGGTGCTTCAATCCAAATATTTTTTAGATGATGAACATGCCCCTGTAGCAGTTCGCAGCTCTGTGATGCGGTTTGGGCGGTTGAAGCAGGCTGAGAGGTACATATGGACTCACATGACCTACAAGGAGAAGAGGGGAAGACGCCAATGGCTTTGGGAGTCTATTGTGTTGCATGCTATGCTGACGGTGGCTGTAGGCCTCGTGAAGCAAGCATGATCCAATAGTGTATAGGGCTACGGGTGGTTGAGCGCTCAGGGCACCCAGCTACCACTTTCCTGAGCGTCTCAGGTACGCTGGTCCCAAAACCACAGCCGACATCTTGGTGCCTTGATGATATATAGGTTGCACACAGAATAATGTTGGCTTTAAGGGGTTTGTCCCCAAAATCCAGAGTTGTCAGAAGTTCTGAGTTACTCAGCTCCTAGCTCCTCAAAGGAGATCCGTCGTGAAGCTCATATCAGATGTTGTCAAAATTCTTGTTGGCTATCAGCCCCAAATTAAGTTTCTGTTCCGTCAAGTAGGTTTTCCTTCATGTCTTTTAACAACCAAGCTGTTTTCCAACGGTTTCGAAACATGGCCTGAGGATCAGAAGATGCTGTAATTGCCACAACCTCAGTAATTCGAGACCCCTCATATGCTGGATACTTGAGGATGGCAATAATCCAGACACAGGACAGCACTAAAGGCTTCAAGGTACGCACTGGCATTTCATCGACACGTGAGTGAGTGTTCGTGCGGTTTGGTGGGGATGGGACTTGCGCTATCCTATATAACCCATTATAGTAG
>CAJNIZ010002370.1:0-26941 GCA_905231905.1 Symbiodinium pilosum | reverse complement strand
CTAATTTTGGGAAATCCCCAAACCCTAAACCCTAAATAGTAGCTTCCATTTTCTTTTCCATTATCCCTCTAGAACCCCATATACCCCCTATAAAACCCTTTAAGGGTACCCCTAATTTATATATATATATACACAGCAGGTATCCTAGGTAGACTTGGCCTCCCAGGTATGTTCGGCCTTCAATGCAAGACAGCTCCTTCAAGGGAGTTGAAAAAGGCGTAGGACCGGGTTTAGGGTTTAGGGTTTTAGGGTTTAGGGTTTAGGGTTTAGGATCTAAGCTTCTAAAGGGGGGGCCTATGGGGGATTATATAGGGACTATCATAGGGAATCTTAAGGGGGATACTAGGAGTTTAGACTATAGCTCACATGGTGAGTAAGTATTCTTACACTTTCTGATGTAGTATTACAAGGGATTCGCATCATTAGTTGCTGCCAAGTATGGTTCGCTCGTTCCCATAGGATATCAGCGGCAGTCATGGAACGACACAGATTTAAGGATTTCCGCTCAGAAACAGCAGAAAAAGAAGAGTGTTTGGGGCTTACCGTGCGCTTGGATTCGTGGATCTTGTTTCCGCCCCCCCCCCCCCAAATCCTTGAAGAAGTTCTCACATGTTCTTCATCTAGCTTCCCGCCCTCCAGTACATTCAACAGCCCCTACATATTGCTCAATGCGGACCTGATAGTCTGTACGCAACCCGCCAGGGTCATTGCCAGGGTAATGCCTGAACCGGGACACCAAACGCTGAGATGTAAAAGCTCGAATAGGCCTAAACGCCAGACCCTAAACCCTAAACGTGCATAGCTTGAACAGCCTCATAAGAGTTTGCCAGGTCTCCAGGGCTTACTCCAAGGCTTAGGAGTACCCAGCTTTACTGCTGCTTGATTCGTATCTTCTGTATGTAAGAGGTCTAACCTGTGCTGTAGCGTTGCTCAATGCACCCTAAACCCTTATCCCCTAAACCCTAAACCCTTTTGCCGCCTCTGCGTTAGCCCTGCTTCACATTTTCCGGCTGCTGGGCTGCTTCGGATCGTTCCAAGGCATTGGCTAGGCTGGGTGGAGGAGAGCGAACGATCGAGTTTCCGGGGGTTAGGGTTTCGGAGGGGTTCAGTTCAGGGTATATTATACTAGATCTTTATAGGGTATATTATAGTTATATTGTAGCATGATCTAGTTTAGGTTTAGGGATCGGGTAATGGGTCCAGGTTTTCCGGGATACATCCTAAACCCTAAACCCCTGAACCTAGTGAAGAAAGTTGCTTTGGCGGATACTCCGCTTCTCATCCCCATCGTCTATGCAATTTCTGTTTAGGGTTTAGGGGTTTAGGGTTTACGGGGAACTTCAACAGGAACAACTCGCCCAGACAGAAAGGAGGTGGTCTTGTTCCAGTAGGTAGGGGTTCATCGGGACTATGACAGGTGCAGATTCCAGTTGTTTTCGACGTGGGTGGAGTTGCAGAATACAGTATACAAACAGGATTCGAGAGGAGGAGAGGTATCCAATACTGTAGCAGTCGCGTAAGACATTCCACCGCATATTATATAGCATAGAGAAAAGCTCTGGCAGACTATGGTGGGCATCTAGCATAATCATCAATCTTGTTTGAGGTTTATTTGGGTTACCTTGATTATTACAAAAAGTGTAGGACCAGAATGTAGTTGTAGATACTCCCCTATGTTAGAATTTCTTCCACTACACCTTAAAGGAGTTTGGGATTCAAGGGAGTAGGACTTAGACTTTGAAGATTTAGGGGCTGAGGGTTCAAGGTTTAGAGTTTTGAATCTTGGCAAATATTGTTGAAGAGTCTACGGTTTTGATAGGGGAACGGGCCGGCTACAGCACTGGAGGCAGTAAGATTACACGTTTCGAACCCTAAACCTTGAACCCGAATGCGGTGATTCCTATTGCAGGGACCCCAAACACCGACGGCTACTTGCTCCTGCAACTCATCGTGTGCTGGAGCTCAGGGAGTTACTCCCAGACCCCTGCCGGCACACCGCAAAAACAGAGGCAGTCGGGTGCAGCTGATGTTTAGTAGGTTTCAGGCCTTTACACCCCAAGGCGCCATCAAAGAGTCAAAGGTCCTCAACCCTAACAACTGGGTTGTTGTTAAGCAACCTAGTTTAACTTACCATAGTATGGGTATATAGTAAAAAGCCGGGGCTTCCTTGTTACAGTAACTTATTTCAAGTTCCTTAGCAGCAGCAACCCTAACAAGTACGACAAGCTTGCGCATGACTTTGTATGCTACTGGGCTGGCCTTTTGAGATGCTTTAGGGCCTTAGAGCTTAGGGTCCCTTATTGGTTTCATAAGGACCGTGCAGACTAATATTGTTGCGCTCCGAAGGCCAACCAAGTCTAGTATCACGGAGGTTTGCAGAGGGTGAGCTCTCCCCCTTATATGAACCATAGTCTAAACTCCAAGTATCCCCCTTGATAACCCCTATAGTAGTCCCGTATATTATCCCCAATAGAACCTCCTTTTAGGAGTTTAGACTATAGCTCATATAACCACTGTTTTTCACTATTTCCCACTGCACGATCCATACAAATGGTGTTCGGGAGCCCTCAGGTACATAGGGGTTTCCCAAATATAGGGTCCCTTCAAGGCGATAGAGGACAGCTGTCAAATGGGGTGAGGGGTAAGAGTTTCCCCAAGTGAGGGGTCCTTTTCGGGGGTCCTTATACTAAGGATCATCGTATCTGACTGTTTCATAAGCTACCGTCAACTTAGCGTTTAGGAGTTCGGACCTCCCCTGGTCTCCGCTTGCATGGTATCCGTGCGCGCAAACGCTGAGGATCCATCTACGGCGTGCCTCAAGATGGTAGTTTACAAACATTGAGGGTTTAGGGCTTAGGGTTATCTATGATTCTGAAAACCAGGTGGAAGCATGATTTCGACCAGGAGCCTAGGGAACTAAGAGAGCTGCCGTACTGGGCCATACTGTATCTTTTAGCCCAGAAGGGCCAGCCCTAAACCCTGAACCCTACACCTCAAACCCTGCAACCCTAAAACATGAAGCCTAAAAACACTAAACCCCTAGACACTACAAGCAGAAACCCTAAAACACTAAACCCTTAACCCTAAATCGTAGTTTCCATGTTCTTTTCCATTATCCTATATACCCCTTCTATAACCCCAATATGGAACCTGAAAAATACTAAAGCCAGGGAATGACCCGGCTCTTCGGCTTGGAGGGCTAACATACAGGGGTTACATTGGGTTTAGGGTCTGGGGTTTGGGGTTACGTAGGGATAATGGAATAGAAAATGGTAAGTACTATTTAGGGTTTGGGGTTTAGGGCTTACGTTTTTTACCTCTTGGCAAAATGTACTCAAGAGTTGCTAAATAAGCTACCAATATAGTCCCCCTGAAGTAGATAGAATATGGAGGATCTTATACTACTATACCCAAAGCCACATTCTATCTAGTTAAGGGGGACTATATCTCATGGCACCATATTGGCAACATGAATTGTCAGGGGTGGAGGATGTATGAGTACCGGGAGGATATGCGTGCGAGAGTTTCTCCAGAAGCCAGTCAGTGACCCTAAAGACCGGTGGCCATGGCCCTGACTTTTTCTAGATGTCCCCAAAGATAAACCCTGTCCCCCAAACCCTAAACCCTAGACCCTAAACCCTAAAGCCATATACTGCCATAAGTCTTGGATTCCACTGCTGGCTCTAAGTTTGAGCAGACTTCTCTCAGGGGTCAAGCAGAGATACAGTATGCAGACATGCAAACCGACCCACCCAGACCCCTGGGACGATCTAAGAATTAGATTCCCTATATAGACCCATTATAACCCCTATAAGACCTACCCAGACCCCAGGGACGATCCAAGAATTAGATTCCCTATATAGACCCATTATAACCCCTATATGATCCTTGTATCATTCCCCCTATGCTTTTAGGGGATCTAATTTTTAGATCCTTTTGCGGGTCTGGGTAACCACCAACAATCTTACGCCCCAAAGTACCTGGTCCAACTGACTTGGTGCACTCGAAGTGGATATGGCCAGATGCGCAGATGGGTACAATTACAGAAGTACATCTATGCCGTGCAGTCCCTCAATGTGGAGATACAAGTATATGTGTACACGGGCGTGTTACATACATACATACATACATACATACATGCATACATACATACATACAGACATACATACATACATACATACATACAAATCTTTATGATCTTGAGACGCGTCTGTTTCAAGAGATGGCGGCTGGGTGGCAAAGTTCAGCGGCGCGAAGCTTCTTGGGCACAGATACGAGGTTGACGGGAGGGCTTGTTTGGGGTACTTTTGCGGTGTAAGGGTCTAAGGCTTAGGCTTAAGGAGTTTAGGTTTTAGGGTTTAGGGTTTAGGGTAGGGAAGAAGACATTCACAAGTCTGAAGATACGAAACCCAAGGTTTCAGGCTTAGGGTATTTAAGCCCTAACCTTGAAACCCTCAAACTCAAACCCTATAGGCCTTAAACCTTAAAACCCTAAGCCTTAAGATCCTTGACCCAGGCCCTTCGAGCTATGGATCCTCTCAGTTTTGGGAGAAATGCATGTAGGGGGTTCCCCAAAATTAGGGTGTACCTTTTTTTGGGGGGGAACCCTTATAGTTATAAAGGTTATAGTACGTTGGGCCACCCCCCTTTGGGGAAGTCTCCATATGAGCACACAAAAACAGATCTTTTCCTTATGGCGGGGTCCCCGGCCTTGAGTCCCAAAGCGAAAGCTGACATTTGGGACTTGCCTGTGTTTGGCTTTGGCCCTGCGAATGTTGAAGCTTTTTACCTCGTAAAGGTTAGTTTCCCCAAGGGTCCAAGTACCCCCAGATCAGGGTTCTGGGGCCTTAATACCATTCACATAAAAAAATCGCATGTGGCACCCAATGGGGACTCGGACCTTAAATCCTAACCCGGATATGTTGTTTTTGCTTCGCGGAACGTGCCAGCCATCGCTTCTCTCTCGGCATAGCGTCTGTGGAGCCCCATGCACACATTTTGTCCTGTCTTTCAAGGCAAAAGCTATCCCTGCCTGGTCCTTGAAACAAGACATACTCTAGGGCCCAAAGGGGTTCCTAGGTAGATACTTTGGGGTGTCAGTATTCGGCCTATTAAGGTGCCTTTAAGACTGGGCATAGGGGTCCCTTCTTGTAGTTTCGTATCGTCCTTAATATAGTTCCCAATATAGTATCTAATGGGGAGCCCGTGTCCATTAATTATATTTTGGGAAGTAATGACCCTCCCTAGGCCCTAAGCCCTCTAAACCCGAAGCCCTAAACCCTAAACCCTAGACTGCATGCACAACTTAGGTCTGGGCCCCATTTCACCTTAACACAGACCCCACGCTCCGCGATTTGGGTCGCAAAACCCTAGGGTTCAGGGTTTCACGATGCGGGTCCATGAGCCCTAAACCCATGTAGAATCCCTGCATGAACTTTGTAGAAGTTAGAGATGATAGTTTCCCAAAATGGGGGGACCACAATATTCTCTAATCCATATTATGGGACCCCCCCAAAAGAGTACCCCCAGATGAGTCAGGAAAGGGAGGGGTAGGAGTGCTTCCACTGATTTTGCATGCGTTCCACGTGCAGGATATGTTGGGGTGTAGGGTGTTAAGGTTTAAGATTTGCAGGAGTTTAGGACGGCTGGGGTAGTTTCGAAGCGCCTCTTTTGGAGAGCGCACCGGCGCTGCGTTGCTGTACAGTCTGCATGGAATGAGAACACTAACTTAATTCCAGTGCGAGATGCAAGGTGTACAGACTGCCTTCACAAGATGAGGCCGCATCAAACAATCCTCTTTTGCAATACTTGGATCGTAAGAAGCCTAAACAATAAACTGTAAACCCTAAACCTTAAACCCTAAACCGTAAACCCTAAAACCTAAACCCTACAGCAGAAACCCTAAACCCTTTTGATTCTCACTCCTATGCCTATGCCTGGAGATCAACGCGGGGCGACAGGCCAAAAGAGGCATCGTCAGTCTGGGTCGTGTCACATTGTCTTGCCGTATATATCTATATATATATCATATACATATATAGATACGTATCTCTCTGTTATATGTATACACATATAGGCGTACATAGAAGTGTATATAAATAGGTCGACTGTAAATGTACATATATGCCTTTGCTTTGTTGTTATAGTACAACCAAAGAGTAGTTTTTTGAAGAACATAAGATGCTTTGGTGCATGCTGTATCTATCTCATCCACAGAGCATGTGGCTCAGGTGAAGAAGGATTAGGGGAGGTTTCAGAAAACCCTGGGTTGCACTCTCTGGGGGTAAATACGTCCAACACCTTTGTGGTAGTTTCCCCAAACGGGGAGACCCCTATAGAGACCCGGAACCATTAGAATCCTGATTACAGGGACCCGCAAAAGAGGTACGTACCCCTAATTTTGGAAACCCTAAACCCTGTATAACCCCTACATTATATAACCCTTATATACTCCCATATATCCCCCTTTAAAGGTACCCCTGATTTTGTAGGGTCCATGCAGGCATCGGTTTGTGGCCTAAGGTTTGAAGGTTCTTGGTTGCATTCACATTATCCTTAGTATATAGTCCCCCTTAAGTAGATCGAATATGGGGTATATGGGGATCCCATTATGATATACCCAAAGCCATATTCTATTTACTTAAGGGAGGATTATAAGCTATAGTCTAAGCTCCCTAAAGGCAGTTTTACAGGAGATTATCTACGGGAGTACTATGCAGCTTACTCGGGGGGATACTAGAAGTTGAGACTACAGTTCAAATGTTGGTCGGCTTGGTGGAGGCAGTGTAAAGTTAGCCGCTCTTAGCTGCGCAAAGGTGTTTTCCTTTGGTTTTCATGCTCTTCCCTGCTAGAAGGAGTTGGATTTTGTTTGGGAAGTGCACATACAGTAACCGCTAGCCTCAAACCCGTGGGCCTAAGGGTTAGGTAGTTCAGATTGTGATGGAGTTGTGGATTGGCATATTTCCGTCTCAGAGCACCCATCACTCTTGGGCGAGTGATGCCAAAATTGCTGTAGGGTTCAAGCACCTTGTTCACCTAAACCTGCCTACACCTCTGTACAACTTCCAGTTGGATCCTTAAAGTATGGGCCCTCTACATTCCTTACATATTCAGCAGGGATAGCCCAAGTTATACCCAGGTAGCACCACAATGTCTTGCAGCTTATGTTACTACTATGAACACATGTGCGTCTCGATTCGTCCAGCTCCCTTACCTATCCCTAGAATCCCTGAGAGCAACCCTCGTCTTTAGAACTTGGCATGTGAGCTACTGTCTGAAGTCTTTTATGGGGGGTTACATAGGGGATTACGATTATGGGGCGTATTAAGCGGGGATACTAGGAGTTTAGGCCCTAAACCCTAAACCCTACAAATTATGGGGGTTATTTAAGGGGGATACTAGGAGTTTAGACTATAGCTGCTACGAAACCTCGCAACCTGACAGCACCTTAGCTTTGAAACTCCCATCGCCGGTCACAACATAACCAAAGCAGAGGTACAAGAGATGCTGTAGCAGCCTGAAGAATTGCGGCTATCCCTTCAGAACCCTTATAGAGCTAAGTAGTTTTGTTAGCTCCAAAAACCCATGCCCCTACACGATTTGGGAATGAGGCCTCGCACTACCTGTGTATCTCTTGCCTGGCTTCCCTTGCGCCGCGCAGCTGCAAGGAGCAGAGGAAGGTGAATTAAAGGGTTCGTTTGGAGGTTCGCCTTGAGTGAGCAAGTACCTCCTATAAGCTATACAATAACCCTGCCTAGCGACGGGATCTACCGACCAGCTCATTGAACCCGCGCTCCAGGCAGAGTGTTGCAATGTACACATCAAGAGCTTCAGGGCACAAAAAACCCTAAACTCTAAACCCTAAACCCCAAACCGCGGAGGTAGGGCAGATGAGCTAGGGCAGATGAAGCGGCAAAGCTGTCGTCCACGATCAAGTAAGATGAAGAAAGTCCAAGGAAAGCTATAAGGGTTTGGGGGCTTAGGGTCATCCCGAAACTCTGAACCCTAAGCCTTTCACTTCCCAAAGTGCTTCGACAAACGGAATCCCCAAAAAGGACCCCCATGATATAGACACCGGCATATCCCCCCAGAACCCCTACGTAAACCCATTGAAGGGAGCTCCTTTTTGTGAAAGTCCCCTTTTTGGGTGCTGAACCTTTGCCGTACCATGTTCCTGAGGCAGTTCACGCGAGCCCTGCCGGGCGCTACTGTGGAGGACGGGTTTAGGGTTCGGGGTAAGTTGAGGGCATTTGTTTGGGGTCTTAGTAGAGTTCAGGTTATTAGGGTACTTCTGTGGGTCTTAGGGTTCAGGGTCTTAAGGTTCTTGCTGTGGGTCTTAGAAAGCAGGTTCTCAGGACACTTGCTGTGGGTCTTGCTTGGGGTTCAGGTTCTCCGGATACTTGCTGTGGGTCTTAGAGTTGCGGGTGTTGCTGTAGGTCTTAGGGTTCAGGGCGCAGGCAGGGTACAGGCTACTTACACTATCTTCTACTTATCTCATTATATCCGACTATTTCATGGGTGTACTTAGTCCAATTTTCTATTGGCATCGTCTTAGCCATAATGTTATGTATGGCACTCGTACTGTATGCTTCCCGGTAAGATTCATCATTTCAGAGCTGACGTATTGTCGCTTGTCTTTGCAGAAATGTTTGCAGAGGGTGTGTCTTCAAGAGTGTCTAAGGTCTTATCACCTCGCAATCTTTTCATCTGCCGCGTACAGGAGTAGGTGGAGTGTGTGCAGGGCCTTCTTGACGAATTTGAATGATAGACTGTTCTCCAGGACCTTCGGTGGGCGACGCCCTGGGAGATACCCTCAGTTTCACATTTGGTTTGGAGAGTACATGTCGGGAGACCTACCTTGTAGATCGGCCAAAATAGGGTTTTTGGGTTAAGGGTGCTAACTCGGCACACGGGTCTCCTGAATGCTCCGCTACAGTTGTCCCCACATGCCTCCACGGGACGACATGGGCCAACGTAGCCGCCGAAGCTGCCAACAGATGGCCACACGGTTTAGGGCTCAGGGCTTCGTGTTTATAGGGTTTAGGTACCTGTTGTTCCCGATTCGGTACCCAAACAAAATGCAACCCGACGTAGGCAACCGACGGAGGTCTATGTCTTTCTGAAAAACCAGCAGGGTGCTGAGAATTGGAGATTCAAAATCAACACCAAAATCCCGCCACCACGAAGTTTCAAAGAAAGACATACACCCCGCAAATTGGAGTTCTTCACGCCCGTTTCTGGAGGTGGGCTGCGACAACGATGGGGCCTCAGCCAATCTCTATCTTTCTCTCTCTCTCTCTCTCTCTCTCTCGCCCTCTTTCTCTCCATCTCTCTGCTCCTCTTCTCCCACTGTAGGGTTCAGGTTGGGTATACTGCCCCCGCCCTGTAACCGTCTATATTAGAGGTCCGGTTAAGAGCTCTATAAAACTATATTATGAATATTATCCAGCTGTTCCAGAGTGAGGGCAGTGCCCAAGGTTTACGGTTCATAGTTGACGGCACGGGATGCAGGGTTCTACATGTAAGATGATTAGGGATGAGCTTTGGATTTAGGGTACGAATAACTTGACCCGCTCTTTTACGCAGCTGTTTAGCTCTGAGATCATCATATTGGGTATCTGTTGGTAAGCTATGGTAGAAATTCGTGTGCTGAATTTGAGGATTCTCCAAGAATGGGCCTAGGACATTGGAACTGTGCCAATGCGGAATACAGTCAGCGCAGGTCGTGCTTCAAACTCATGGCAGTGGAATATGCATTTTGCAGGTCACAGTGCGCGAGTGACTGGCTTTAAGTCTGAGATCCTCTACAGCCGGCACACCACAAACCCAAGTATGGCAGGCATCATAAGGGGATTGTGATGGTGCCTAGTAAGGACTGTATAGGGATCTCATGCAGATGAACCCACTGGTGTGAACCCCATCCTCACGTGAGCTACAGACTAAAGTTAGGTTGGGGGGGGGACCTGTAGGGGGATGTATAGAGGGGTGAGGGGTGGCCATTAGGGAATATACTAAAACTTTTTGCAAGGCTCACGCGGGACCCTCTATTGGCATCCTTAACAAGAGAACCCCTAAATCTGGACCCTGAGCATTAAACGAAAAAAGGGCCCAGTTGGAACGGGCTTTTGGATTCCAGTAGCAGCTGCTCCGCCCGGCTCAGGCATACATGTCGGCCCCAACAGCCACGGCTTATAGGGTTTAGGGTTTAGGGTTATAGTCCCCTTAAGTAGATAGAATATGGGGTATGTGGAGTCTTATTAGAATATACCGAAGCCGTATTCTATCTACTGAAGGGGGACTATAAGGCCCGGGGCTTTAAACACGTTATAGCCTGAACAAGGAACTGCTAAGGCGGTTTTATTGGGCTGTAGAAGAATTGTATAACATGAGTTACCTGAGGATGTACACGCATTGCAGAGGACTCTGGATCCTAAACCCTAAACTGGAGGAATATTTCTTGGGATCAAGTTTGGTTCGTTCCGGTATTTCTGCAGCCTTTGAGGCCATGGACATGCCTGGAATGTGTAAAGAAGGCCTGCAGGCTTGAACACCACAGAACTCTAAGCTCATCGAAAGCGAAGAAGACCCCTTACGCTTGCAACCACTTTTAGCCAACCTCTACCCTCACTCCCTCAACGTTCTGACTTTATGATCAAGAAATAGCATCCGGATGGCTTCGACGACAGCAGCTCTAGATGCCGTTGACAAAGTGGTTCCTTGCATTGACAAGTGTCGGTGTCTCCTGGCAGCATTGCAGGCAAACTTAGGCTTTTAATCTTAAGCTTTGTCGTCCTTGGGTTGCTGGAAAGCAGGGTTTGGCGCACATGTATGTGTATATTATATATATACACATCATAGATATACACGCACACGCCTTGTATTTTTGCACTGAGAGGAAAAGCTGTCATAATAGGCATGGATGAGGCACTCGGACCAGAGCTTCGCGAACCTTAGCCTCATACCCCAAAGACCTAACCCTGAAGCCTTAGTTCACAAACCTAGATCCCAACTGCCGAAACCCCAAACAATGCAACCCCTAAACCTTCAAACCTTAAATCCCAAACCCTCAAACTCCCAGTATGTCGCTACATGTCCCGACATGACCTTTTACATCCCTATAGTAGAGAACCCTTTACATCCCTATATAACCTTTGAAATCCTTCGCAACCTCTGATATCCCCGTATAGCCACATACATCCTGTACAACCCTTAGCACCTCTGTATGAATGACCCTTTATATTCCTACATAACCCCATATATCCCCGTATAAGCATATAAAGCCTATACATCCTGTTTAAGCCCTAAACCCTAAACCCTAAACGGTGGTCTGCCTTGAGGCTGGGCGTGGTGCAGCCTGGCAGTGATATAGACACGCTGTGCATTGCGCCGCCGCACGTCACGCGAGAGGCATAGAGGGTTTAGGGTTTATAGGGTTTATAGGGTTTAGGGCTTATAGGGTTTATAGGGTTCATGGGGTTTAGAGGGTTTAGGGTTTAGTGCTCTTAGGGTCAGGGGAAGGGGTTGTGGGGATATATGTATTTTAGAGGTTAGGGGTAAGGGTCTAGGGTTCATAGATTCATAGAGTCTGTACAAGTTATAGCGACCTCAACCCAACCTTACTCCCAATGGTGGCTTATTTAGAAAGCAGTGCCGCAGTGTCTTACGTTTTGGCTTTGAAATGCACGTAAGATGGCCTGATGGAGCAGTTCTAGGGTTTAATGTGTTGGGTTGGGTTTACTTAAATAAAGGCTTCTTGAGGTTTGAAGTCTGTCCACTCTCCGCAACATATCCTGTGAGAAGCCCAATAGCCTTGATTACCAAGGAAAGCTACTGCATTTGGAGAGCCTCCAAGTAGGGCTTAGGTGCAGGTTGCGACTCTACCCCCTAAACCCTTTCCCCTTAGCCAACCCTAAACCTTAACCCTCAATCCTAAACCCTGAACCTTAGTTAAACCTTAGCACTTGAGGTTTTAGATTTGAGGTTCGGTGCTACAGGCTTAAGCTAACAGACTTTGATTGATGGGGATACAGGTACACTTACTTTATCAGGCTTAGTTTTGAAGGGTTTCAGGTTTTAGGGTGTAGGGTTTAGGGTTTGGGGTGGTTGTGGGAGGGGCTCCTGCTCTCTAGCCCCCCAATTCCTGGCTCAGGAGGAGCAAGCAATGAATTCTCTCGAGCCCCAAACCCTAAATGCCATCATACCTTTGTTTGGCAGCGACACTTTGAGGACCCTGGAACCACATGATGCCGGATCACGAACCGTTTCAAGTGGTTCCCTACTCTCAGGAAGGAACGTCTTAGTTGTCTAAAACCTTTCCAGAATCCTTCACCCTAAGGCAATTGTAGGAGGTGAGTTGCACTGTAGGGACCTTGCGTTAGCCTTGTATACCCCTTATATAACTCCCAATGGTCACGATCAACCCCTTAGATACCCGTTATTTGAATTCCCCTCCTAGTTGGTCCTACTAGACCTTAAACCCTTAACCCCTTAACCCTAAACTGCGTTTTCCTGAAGCACCTCTTTCCTTTAAGTTTCGGGTTAGGACGGCTGCTTATTCAAGATCCTGCATGACCCCCTTAAGGGTTTAGGGTTTAGGGACCCTAGAATCTAAATACTAGACTGCCACAATTCCTAAGGCAGCAGGCATTTCGAGTGATTCAGTGTTTTCAGTATCAACCGGAGCAGCTTGCCAAAGACTGGTACCAACAGTAACCTAGACCCTTACAACAAAAAGGCGCTTTAGGTTTATGGGTCGAGTAGTTAGGGTACCGATGTACTTGGAGCAGCACCCTATTCAATCACGACCTGGTGTACTCTCTCTTCTGCGGATGCCAACGTGCTCCCGGGCAGCAACTGCCACAACAGCAGTTGCTGCAACCTTCGCAAGTCCTGATGAAGCCTAAGCCCCAAGCAAAGCTGGGAAGCGACTTGCGGGTGGAACTCGGTGACGACGACCTGGAGTACTACAGCTAAGATGCCTGTACTTGGATGTTCATCGGACTTCACAAGAATCTAATCTAAAGATCAGGTCGAAACCCTGTTGGTAGTGGGATTGAAAAATTGGAATCTCCTAATTTACCACGACCCTGAAGCGTGAACGTAGCCATGACATGACACCCAGGCCCTAAACCCTAATCCCTAAGTCATTGGCCTCAAATCCTTAAGCCCTGAATCCCTAAGCCCTACTCCCTGAACCCTGATCCCGAAACTCTCCTGGGGGCCCTGTAAAGTTTTTCTCGGGCTCTATAATGTCATTGTAACGGGACAAGAATCTTAAAAAGGCACGTACACCAAAAGGAGTCCTTCAACCCTGAGCCCTGCTTTCCTGATCCCGAACCGCTATAGCGCTGTTTAGGATTCAGGGCTTCGGGCTCAGGCTCCCCCCAGCCCCCCCAAAAGTGAATTTCGCCGACATTTTAAGTTTATGATATACCACAGTAGGAATATTTCATATTAGGGGGTGGGGGGGTTGAATATTGGGGGCAGAGTATTCCGCGGATGCCTGAAGACCTCATCTAAGCCTTTGACATTAAACGCTGAACCCTTAAACCGCATAGTCCCCCTTAAGTAGATAGAATATATGGGCTATATGGGGGTCTTATTATAATATACCCCAAGCCATAGTCTATCTACTTAAGGGCGACTATAACCTTAAACCCTAAACCCTATAAACCCTAAACCCTAAAAACCCTAAACCCTAAAAACCCTAAACCTTCAACCCGAAAACCTAAAAACCCTGAACCCTAAAAACCCTAAACTCTATATACCCTAAACAACTCTTCATCCGCCTGACTGTAGCAGGCCTTCTTCACTGTCTTCCTGAGGAAGTTAGAGGATCACCCGCACGTGTCGGACCGCACACCTGTTGTTTGTCCATATGTTGGGGTTGTACGGGCTGAGGGAATAGTTTCGTAGGGTTTATTGGTTTAGGGGTCAAGTGTCTTTGTGAGTTCAGCCTTTTGTTCCTCCACATGTTGGGGTTGTACGGATTGAGGGAAAAGTTTATTAGGAGTTAAGGGTTTAGGGATCAAGTTTCTCTGGGGTTCAGCCTTTTGTTCCTCCACATTGTGAGGTTGTACGGGTTAATGGCAAAATCCTACATTAGATAAACTCTACTCCATTATGTCTGTAATCCCAGAGTCACGGACGATGTTGTCCATCAACCGTCCGTAGGGAAGAACGGGGGACAACAAATTATAACCAGGTAATATCGAAGAATACTGTAGAATATTTCCTTTTTTAGATAGCACCTTTTTTTTCTCGTATTATGCCTACCTATAGCCCCTGAACCCTAAACCCATGTCGTCCCAGTTTCACGTCCATCTTCCATTTGATTCCATGTTTCTTAACATACTAACCTATCTCAATGTACCCTTACATAACCATCTTTAGAACCCCTATATACTCTCATTGAAAAGAACAGATAAGTGTGTATATACATGCACATATATACATGTATATATATATATAATTCCGAGATCCCCCTATGACCGATAAAGTGCTACAACCTCGCTTTAGTTACTCGGAGGAAGGAGGGTTTGGCTGTATGTCCCTCAATCCTATAAACCCTAATCCGCCCCAGAAAAAATTGCAGAACCCCAGATCTAAACTGACGGTGGTTTATGCAGGGTCTCTTTTGTATAGGTTTTAGGGTTTAGGGTATAGGGAATAGGGAATGTGAAAGGGACCTTTACAATTTGAAATTCTGAGATCCTATACTGCGCGCTTGTCCACACCAAAACTTCCCGAATGGACCCAAATAAGGCAAGGGGGAAAAAGGGGGGGTGGTCTAGAGTAGGCACCCATGGGCCATAGTCTGTCTCAGGACTGCTTAACAACCCTACAGCAAGTTTTGATCCCCTTTATTCATCCTACTTGGAATGTATCCCCAAGATTTCGTGTGAGGGAACTGATCAAGTTTGTTCTTGATATTTCCATCCATCAACATTGTAAGGCTAGAGCCATGGGCCCCTAATATCAGTGGGCCGTTAACGGATCCTTATATTTTACCTATGATATACCTTTTATGTATCCTCAAGAGTCCCTAGGATCCCCCTAAGAGGCTTACGGGCCCATGATAAGGGCCCATATTTCTAACCTTCGACCCTAAACCCTAAACCTTGTCCTAGGGATCCAAGTAGACAAATAATACTTACATTGGGTCCTAAAGTCTGTAGATATTACCTACATTCGGTTATTTAGATCCCTAGAATTAGTGTAAACCCAACCCTGAACCCATCTAAACCCTAAATCCCATCAACATGGGCCTCAACTCGCGTGCTCCCCCAAAGACCCAACACAAGACACCGGAAAATCAGGGCCATTGCTGAAACAGACTTTGGTTTGTATCAGATGTAAGTTCCTGATGTGGGTTTTACTTGGCTTGTGTATGAAAATGGAAATTTGGCACAACGAGTACCCTGATAGATAACCAGACATTGACCCATGGTGTTTTTGAAAAGTCCCCCCAGACTGGACACCAAATATATACACTCACCAATATTCCTCAGGAACCCTTCACAAACCCACCAAAGACAACAATAAGAAACACCTACCTTACACCACATGGATTGCAGTTCCGAGACATCCCTATTGACAGCGATCTCTGCACTAGTCCTACCCTAGCAAACGTTAGAACCAGAACCCAGCACACTGAACCCAGAGGGCCTACAAGCCCTAAACTTCCACGCCCAAATCCTAAGCTTACTGGGGGTTAGTAGGGAATATGGGGATCTATTATATAGGGATTCTATTCCTTTATTCCCTACTAACCACCAGTATGTAAGCCTCAAGCGCTACACCCTGAATTTTGGCCCGCATCCCCTGATGATCGAGTCCTCAAATTCCGGAACAAAATCTTTAGAGCCTTACCCGTGCCTAGAGAAACCTAGGCCCTTAAAAAACCCTAGACGTTCAATCCTAAACCACTACTTAGAGTCAGGGGATCTTGGTAAGTATACTTAGACACCGCAGAAGCCATAGCATAAGCTCAGTTATCGAATTCTGTACCTACTCACTACAGTAAGTCCCCCTGACTCTAAATGATATGGTCTTTTCCACGTCCTTTTCCATTCTCGCATCGCTTACTGTGTCCCTCTGACCCTCCCAGTACCTCAGGACTGTGTTCCCATTCCCGGAGCGTCAGATGCCTAGCTTGCAGGGTTTGGGGGGCTTAAGGTGCGAGATTAGGCTGTGAGAGTTTGAGTTTCAGTGTATAGGGCTTCGGTGCAAGAATTCGGGCTGCAGAAATTCAATATATGAGGGGACCCCAATCTAGACCCCACAGTAGTATCTGATTATTGGGAACCCCCTTGGCCCTAGACCCGATGTATCAGCCTATGTATCCCCTATAGTCCCCTTTAAACGGACCCCTAATTTAGGATTAGGGCTTCGAGTTTAGGCTAAACAGCCATTTGGGTTTGTGATTTTTGGGTTTATAGGAACTACATGGTTGCCTAAACCCTAAACTCTATATACCCCTATATATCCCTATAGAACCCCTACGACCCCCCCTTATTTTTGGAAACCACATATTTTCTTATTTGCTTCATCGGGGCCCTATATACCAAAGGGCTCCAAATGCCAACCAAGGTTAGGGTTAAGGTTTTAGGGGTTAAGGGGTTAGGGTTTTAGGGGTTTAGGGGTTTAGGGGTTTAGGGGTTTAGGGGTTTAGGGTTTAGGGGTTTAGGGTTTATGGGTTTCGGGTTCAGGGGTTTAGGGTTTAGGGCTGGGTTTTCGGAGAACAAGAGATGTTTCTGTGCGTCAGAGGCTTCAAACTCTCAGGTACTGGCCGAGGTACCCCTAAAAAATTGAGGGTTTCGGGTTTTGCTTGGGTTATTTCAGCAGTATAGTCCAAAACCCTGAAACCCTAAGCCGCAAACTCTACCCACCCTTATAATGCGGTTGTAGGGGCATAATGCATTGGTTTCAAGCATCTCCATGCTGAGGGCACCTAGGCTCAACGTGGAGGTTCGTGGCACTTTTCCAAGCCCTAGCTATGGCCCTTAAAAGGGTGTGTAGGGTTTTATAGGGTATAGCCCTTAACAGGGTGTGTAGGGTTTTATAGAGTATAGAATATGTATGAAGTTTTATAGGGTATAGCCCTTAACAGGGTGTGTAGGGTTTTATAGAGTATAGAATATGTATGAAAGGGCCCCAGGATTAAGGGCCCATGCTGGTGGCCATGGTTCCAAGCGTAGAGCTTTGTAGCTGCTTGCAAATGGTTTATAGCATGGCTCGAAATCCAAATATCAGTTGTGCTCAGAAAATCCTCATATCGGATCGGAGTTTCAATGCTTAGCGCTTTTGGGCGACTCTACAGTCCCCAGTCTCAAGTATGATGATGTGCTTCGTTTGGGCTTAGTATTTTTTAGGAGAAAGATCGTCTTACTTGGACCAGCCACCAAAAACACAAAATATGTTCTCGTATAGGCCCTGGACTAAAATTGTAGTATACCCCTTAATGGGCCACCCCCAAAACCCTATATAGTTCCTCCCCTATAGGTCCCCCCAACCTAAATTTAGTTCGTAGCTCATATAGGCGGCCCTCAAAAGTTCCCTCATGACCCTGTCTACTCTCAACTGTGGAAACCGTGGTAATTCGCTTGATAAGACTGACGCCGTACAGGACATGTAGTATCAACCCTAAACCCTACCCCCTAAACTTTAAACCCTAAACAGAAAAGCCCAAACCCTAAACCCTGCACCCTGCACAGTGCATCCATCGCAGTGGATCATCCCAGAGCGCTACAACCCTGGACCCTAAACCCTTGCTGGCGGCTTCTCGAAGCCATTAACTATGTATAGCTAACGTTATAACATGTTATAACCCTATTTATAGCTCAGGGTGAATACCATATATAAGGCCAGCTGGAGTGTTAGGAGCCTGGGCCTAAATAGTAGTCAAAAAATGGTCTTAGGTGTCTTTCGTGATTAGATGAAGGGCATATCCAATAGACCTCAAAAAACTCTTGCGGGTATTCACTAAGTATTAGGCATTTGGCAGGTTCCAATGGTGAACCTTTTAATTTTGGTGGGGTCACACATACTTTAAACAGGTTAAACGTCAGCTACTATTTCCAGCTACATGGCTGCTTTCAGGAATTCTCATGGTGTCCTAGTGAACTGTTCAATTAGGGCCTCCCAAGAAGGATTACTAGATTCCCGCATGTAGCATACAATACAGCCCGAAAACCCTAAACCCCAGACATCCTCAACCGTATAGTCCCCGTTGAGTAGACACAATATGGCTTACAAGGTACACTCCCATCATCAAGCTCAAGCTGAGGGGCGTCGGGGCCACAATCCAGTACTCTGCACGAAGCTATGTGAACTATAGTCTAAACTCCTTAAAGGGGTGGTTATATGGGGGACTATATAGGGGAGTGTTATAGGGACTACTAGGGGGCATGCTAGGAGTTTAGACTATAGCTCATGTGAGCGCAGCGTCTGCGTGAAGGTTCACCAATACTTCTGAATGTGTCGCTGTAGGTACCTGTACCTCTTGTTATGAGTCCTAAGCTATAGTACCCGTAAACCTTCAAGTGGGGCTCGAAGTGTTCTAGCTTTTGATTTCAAAGTTACTGTTGAGGGGTCAAGTGCGCATGCTTTTGGCTGCAGGTCGGCGTATGGTTAGCTTAGAGTTTGTGATCCTTGACCCTCAACCTGCCCGTTGCTAGGCCCTTATTAGTTTAAAAGGAGCCATATTCTCTGAATTGAAGGTACTAGTAGGGTCTTGGTTGCTGGTTGGAGTTGATAGCGCTCCATCGTGAGCTCTCTTGAGACACGGGCACAAGATACAATCCTAAACCCTAAACCCTAAACCCTGAACCGTAAAACTAAGCCCTGGACCCTAAACCTTAAACCCTAAACCCAAAGCACTTCGTCTTGACATCAGCCAGCTTCAGCCAGGACCCTCCTCCCTTAGCCTCAACTGGGGATATAAATTATGGCCTCCTATGGTGGGTGCCCTTTTTGGGACTTGCCCAAGACAGGGTTTAGGGTTGAGGGACTTGCCCAAGATAGCATACGGAAGCCTCGTTTTTCAAAATGGCCAGTATGCAAAAGGGAGTATTTGCGTGGTTTTCTTTTTATATTCGTGGTCATAAACGGTCTAGGATATGGCACGGAGAAATGCAAGGACATCGAAACGGACACTAGGATTATACGGGGAAAATAACTTCACATATCATATATTGTCAAACTAGGAAGCTCAGTGGTACCTTTAATCCGTTTGGGGTTCTGGAATTCTTGTCATGGATGAGTAGGAAAAAGTGAACTCTTTTTATATGGATATTGGGCTACCAAGTAAGCGTATCCCTGCCTGGCGCGTAAGGGAGTGGTGAAGTGAATCCCCTTGCTGAGTCCTTGTATAACCTCATCATCGACCTATTTGCCCTTCGCACTCCGCAGCCCTTACGTTAAACCTGATCCGTTGGTGGATATAACTGTTAGTCCCAGTGATGGAACCCAACAAGGCCAAGTAAGGAATCATACGTGCACCCCGACCCTAAACGCTAACCATAAACGCTCGGCGTCCCCATCATCATGCTCAATGCCTTATAGGCTCAAGGCATTCTTATAATTTCTCACAAGCTCCCAACTGGAAAAACAGGGCGCCCTCCAGTCAGTCGAGGATTGGAAGCAACAGGAACCGATTGTCCGTAACAGTGGAGTGTCACAGGAACCGGCCCCAATTCCGTAACAGGAACCGGCCGGTTTCCGTAACAGGGCCGCTGGGCCCTGCGTAACGGGAACAAACCGGGGCTTCGGAAAACCCAGACATGTGTTGAGAATGGCTGAAATTTGCTTCTTCGGATTCTGCCAAAAAGGGACCGATTTTCGGTCCCCCTTCTAGATCCATTTTGTTGTGCATCTCCGGCTTCCTACCAACCTTAAACCAAGGGTTCAAGGTTTGGGTTTGCGGATCCAAGTTTTTTGGGCTTAGAAAAGGTAATTTTGTAAAACGGGGACCAACATATTGTAGTCCCTACTCGGGCTGGGTGCTCGCGATTCTGCATCATTTGGAAGGTCAAGCGGACGTAGTAAGTTTACTTATAGCCCCTAAAAAGCATATAGCAACCTCTTAGCTGTTATCCCTATAATGGAGAAGTCCCCTTGCTCCAAATCCTAAAGCCAGAAACCCTGACCCTGAGACCCCAAACCCTGACCATCCCTGACCCTTGGAGGATGAAGAGCTAAAGCTCTGGCTTGGAGTTTACTGTTTAGGGGTTTTAATGTTTAGGTGCCAGTTACCATCACACCAGTAGGAATTAGTAAGGGCACTTATCGCCCCCAAAAGGCATATAGCAACCTTTGTATCCCCATAATTTATGAATCCCCTTGATCCGGCACCCTAAACCCTAACACCCGAGCCTTGGAGGGTGAAGATCCAAAACTCAGCGTTGGACTTTAGGGTTTAGGGGTTTAAGGTTTAGGTTCGGGATTTTAAGAAGGAGTGTAGAAGTAGTACTAGTGCCAGTACGAGCAGAAAATGGTTAGAATGAGGTACAAGCAAGTTGCAAAATGGAGTGCAGAAGTAGCGTTAGTGGTAGCTCAAGCAGAAAATGAGTAGAACGAGGTACAAACAAATTGCAAAAACAATGTCTTGGACTGGGACCGAATTTCGGGTCCCCTTTGCGAGATTTGGGCTGCGGGATTTCGGTTCCGGTTTGGGTTTTGGCTGCTTGGCGGCCTGGCTTCAGTTACGTTTTGGCTGCGGTTCCCGTTGCGGTCCCGGTCGGTTCCCGTTACTCCCAGCAACCCGACCGTCTGGATTTAGGTGGGGTTTATGCTTTAGGAAATTCTCCACTCTCCAATATCCTGACGCATTCATGACAGAGGTCAGCATTGATTTGCTGTTCGCTCGCCTGGTCAGGCAGGGTTTACAAGCAGAGTGGCATTTAGGGCTTAGGTTTAGGGTTTAGGGTTTACAAGCAGAGTGGCATTCAGAATGCGGTTTTGGTACTTGTGCCGTTAAGGAACTTAAAGGATATGAGGGCACAGGGGCTGCAAGGAGGAATTTCTACTAAGCACGTCCGACCCCTGGAGCTCTAAGTCACGTCTATTGCTGATACCTACATTAAGCCCTAAAGTCTATGAACTGTACCTATTGGGCTCTTGGGAGCCGTAGGTGACCGTGCTGATTCAAACATCCGCCATGAGTCTGAGCCAGCATGCCGTAGATGTAAAATGTCAACTTTATCTAGGGGATAAAATAATTTGCCAATGTCGTGGTCAAATTGTATACTTACGGTATACGAAATTTCAAACAGACCTGAGGATGATAATCGCAATGGCCCAAGTACTAGTAGAACTTCGTAGAACTGAAGCCGGCATGAGACAAGGGGCTCGTAGGTCGTAGGACTTTGCTAATAGCTTCATGTGTAGATAGGTTGTAAAGTTAGAGTCGCGAGGTCCCTTGATGATGGGAAGGACGTCGAGGAAGCGGTGAAGGCCCGTGTGGATTTTGAGTTTATGGCTTAGGGTTTATGATCTGGGTTGCCCTTACAGAGTCTTCTTCAGCTCCTACAACGGAGAATCATATGGACAAGGCAACGCAACATGATGTGGAAACTGCGGTTTTATCGTATAGGGGTTATGTAGGGGCTCGAGAAACGTCGAGTTTCGCTGTATATCCGAACTGCTGTAACTTAATCGAAGTTCCAGGGCAGCAACCCAGGGTTCAACCCTAAGCCCTAAACCCAGTAGGACTCAGGGTTCCGAGCATAAGTATAAGAATGTTGTATATGCTTCTTACCATGATATAAGGAATGAGCCACTGTAGTTCTGTTTTTGCCCGTGACTTTGAAGGAAGGATCAAAGTCTGCCCACATACAGCCTGAACTGGGACCCACACAAACCCTCAACTCCTAAACCCTACACCCCTAAAAATATAAACTCCGAACACCAATGCTTCCTCATCCTAATCCTATGTGCCCCGAGGATCCCTAGGACTCTAAGGGACCACGGTTCAGGATTGACCGTTCAGAGTTTAAGGCTTATAGGGTTTTGAATAGAAGCGGTGAACGCAACAGTTCAGAACTAGCAGTCAAGATATGATTAAAATTGCATACTGGTTTCTCGACGGAATCTGGTAAGCTCCGCAGCTAACCAGCGTCTCTAAACCCTACACCCTAAACTGCGTGTGGACCTTTCAACCGCATGTGATCCCGTTCCCGCCCGCTCCAGCTCAGAACCCATGTTTTGGCGAGGCAGCCCATCCAGCTTCGCTGGGGATGCAGGGCTGCTGCAATGGCGCCAGCCCTGGAAGTCTTGCCCATTTGTCCTCCAGGCAACATGCCGCAGCCTGCTCGAGAAGCCCGTCGTTTGCGACCAATGGCATTGGAAGGTGCTCAAAAATTGTGGTTGTTCAACTTCGTCCTGCTGCAAGGAATTCCGTTTGCAGTCCGAAGATGGGTCAGAGGCCTACCAGCAGGCTTATCATCTTTGGAGCCGTTTGAATATCAACGTGCGGAATTCCTTGGTTCCGCCAGCCGACATTGCACCTGCAGCGCATCAACTCCGCATTTAGACCTGCAACCCAGTGCCCAAGATTAACTTAGTGACTCTTAGTAGGGAACGAGGGAATACAATCCCTACATAATCCCTATATAGTATGTTCCCTTATTCCCTACCAAAAACCAGTGAGTGAAGGAGGGTTTTGGATGGGGTTCGGCATGTTGACCGTGATGGGGCACGGATTGTTTGGTATTAGTTCGTGCTTTACTCAACGTTGGCTTCACAAGTGACTCTCCGCACAGTTATAAAAGCCCGCCGCCGGAACACAGAACCAATTCTACCCACAGTTACCATATCCTCGGAAAATATCAAGTTTGTTTGGACGAGGGTTTTTAACCAGGCTGTAATTAGAGATTGAGTGCTCAGATCTTCATTGATTCTATATGGTAGTTTCCCAAAAGAGGGGGACCCCAATATAGACTCCAATATATTATAATCCTTATCATGGGGACCCCCAAAAAGGTACCCCTAATTTTGGGAAACCCTAAACCCTAATCCCTACACCCTATATAACCCCTATAGAGCGCCTATAATAAAGGTACACCCTACAATTTTGGGAAACCCCATATAGGTTTTCCAACCTAAACCCTACACCCTAAACCCTATAAACCCTAAACCCTTCACCATTTTGATTCTGGGAGCGCCGCAAGATGCAAATGGGAGTTTCCCCAAATTAGGAGAACCATTTTGGGGGACCCAGTAATAAGGACTATAGTATCTTGGGGTCTGTATTGGGGTCCCCCTATTTTGGGAAACTACCAAATTCCAGGTAGATCAATTGAGGGGGCGGGGGTTAGTAATGCAAAGCCAACATGAGTCGCACATCACAACAAATGGACCTCCGAACTTTTGAAGATAACTGCAAAAGAACCCAAAACTAGCCGACATGCCTGTTCTTCTACATACATGTTTTCGGTTTAGGTACTTGCAGGATTGGAAAAAAAGGTACCTTCTACATATATGTTATACACACCCTAAACACCCCAGTTACCAAAGACCTGAGAGCCTCAGGAGCTTAGGCATCAGAGCTTTCAGTTCAGCACTTCGAGCCCCTAAACCCCCTACCTGGACCCCAGAAGTATGTAAAATAATGGCCTTTTGGGCTACATTTAGGGGTTTCGGGCCATTATTTTACCTACTTTGGGGGTTCAGGTAAACCCCAAACTGTAAACCCCAAGCCGTTACCTTAAATCCTAAACGCTTTGGAGCTCTAGAGGGTTTGGCCTGGATATAAAGCCCCAAGGGTTCAGGTACTCAATAATCTTATATTTACTTCCTGAAGCCCTGTATTCCACAAGTGCCAAAATCCCAAGTATCCAATTCTTTTGTCCATGAACCCTTTGGGAAGAGCTTTAGGGCTTTGAGATGCTTTGAGTTGATTTTGTCTGCGGCTGCGATCTTCGGATACAACCGCGCAACGAGTTAGCTGCATTTGCAGGCTGACGAAGTCCTTCGGGATATGGATGAGAAGAGTGCCAGAAGCCCAGGGTGTTTTTCACATTGTTCAAGATAGTTCGGCGTTGCAGACGCAGTCGCAACCACACTGCGCGAGGATTGCATGGCGCCGAAAACTAACCAACGTTACGGGCCAATTCAAGAGAAGGAAGCATGATACTTTTGGTATCGCCAGTGGAAGCGCAGCTGCGATAGCCAACTGAAAGGACGGCATCCTCAGTTGGTCGACAACACAGCAGCCACGTCCCTCTTGTACATCAGCACGGTGTCAAGAGCTAGGCTCCCTGATGCTTCCGCACAGCTGTGCACTGGTGGGTTTGAATGTTCCTACCGCGGCCCGTTGCTCTACGCCTTGGGCAGGTTGTGGGCAACACCAGATCATCAAGCACCCGGCGAACCATGGAGATGGAGGGCCTGGCGGCGGGACGTTCGCGATCTCGAGCACATCTGATGTTGGAACCAACCTACTTTCGAGGGGGTTTTGGGAACACAGATAGGGCCTCTGAACTGAGCTGTTTTGTGCAATCTAAAGTGTTAGCATTGGCAGCTCGAAGCTACCTGCACCATTCGTTGGGATTTTCTTTGGTCCACAATCCCTGCTTGTTGGTCCTTTCACGATTCTCATGTGCGGCATGTTTCCTTCCTGTGCTTTTGTTGCTTTAGTTTGTAGAAACTTGCCATTGCTCTTCGTTCCCTAAACCCCTAAACCCTGAACCTCAAAAAAAGCCTATATACCCCTACATGAGCTATATCCCCCTTAATAACCCCTATAGTAGTCCCCAATATAATCCCCTATATAACCCTCCTTTAAGGGTTACAAAGCCAGGGCCTTGAAGGTACACGGGCATGTTTCGCTCAAGATGCATGTGTGCTTATGCTTCAATGTGTCCCTAAGTACCCGCGATCAGGAGCCATGTGGTAAAATAAGGGGACCCAGTATACACCGCAATCTACTAAAATCCTCAATATTGAACCCCGCAAGGGATAGCCCTAATTTTGGACAAGTCCGAGTAAGAGTACAAAGAGGGTCTATGTCTAGAGACGGAAGCGCTGACCTGACACCATTTGGTATGGTGAGGCTAGCAGGAATCAATGTATTCTTTTAGGGTGCATTTTGCGGTTACGACTGGGTTACCTTTAGGTCTCTTTCGAAGAGGTGCATAGGGAAGTATAGGCTTTGGGGCTTATAGGGTTTATGAGTTGGCGGCAGTGCTTTCCTGTAGAGGTTTGTTTGAAGTTGGACGTTGTTCTGCTAGCTGAACGAGGGGCGGGCTTTCAGGGTATGACCACATTTGGAGGGGCTAAACCCAACCCTAAACCCTTCTAATTCTACATCGTACGCAGTTGTAACCAAACATAAGGATCTTATCGGACTGTTAATTACTTGGGTTACGTCTACAGCTATACTTTCTTCCACAATTGGCGAGCTTTAAACTTTGATGTGGGTTTGTATACTTTTCTTCAACAAAAACTCTGTGGGTTTCTATACTGTTGGGGGGGTGTTCAACAAGAACTTTGAGCTTTGTTAGGGCTCGGCTATTGAAGAGGAGAGTATGAGTAGGTCCTGAACCCCTAAAACCACCTAAACCTTGAACCCTAAACCCTAAACCGTGAATCCCGGCCCTCCAAGCATCAGTGCATGATTCGGGTTTTGGGCTCAGGGTTTACAGTCCTGGGGGACAGCGTGTAGAGTTTTAGGGAGTTAGGTGGGGTTTGGGGATAAGGGCTTAGTGTGTAGATTTTTTTGGGATGTAGGATTCAGTGTGTAGGTGTTTTGGGATTTGTGTTTTTTGAGATTTAGGGTTAATGTTTGGGTTTTAGGGTTTGGTATTTTTATTGTATGGTTTAGTTACTGGGGAGTGGCCCTCAACTTGACACGTGAGTGGGATTCAGACTGGATATTTAAGATGTTGATATCCCGGCAGTCCCAGCAAGAAGCTGTGTGCATTTCGAGGCAGAGTTCGCTTTCATCGTAATGGTCGTTTCCATCATTGCTATTTTTCGGCAACCCAGAAAAGTCCTATCTCAACAACGCCTTCATAACTCCAGTTTCGTCATGAGTTTCCACATTCTTTCTATGTGATTGCTTATCCTCAGTTTCTATGTACGCATGGATGACCCCTAAACCCTAGACCCTAAGCCATAAACCCCAAGCCATGAAATTCAGTTGACGAGGTCCGGTGCATCAATGGCTACCGAGTTGCGGTCGGCATCTCAGATGTCCAGCTAAGACCCTGCCCTCTGGTTTAGGGTTTAGGGTTTAGGGTGGTTGGGTTTAAGGGTTTGGTGTTCAAGGTTAACCTAGAGTAACCAAGGCCCTTAAACAAGATAAGGCTACGAAATTATCACCCTAAACCCTTATATAAGCCTGAATCGCGTCATGCTTTTTTATGTGTACGTTGGGGTCGCATCAGACGCCGTACATCCACAACCTATAAGGGTATTCATGCCGGAGTTTTAATACGTGCTGATACCTCTGTGGGAGCTGTTCCTATTCTGGATTGCTGTTATGAACTTACACTAAGATACTAGAACACAAGGTATCGCTATAATTCACGTTATACACAAAGTATGGTAACTGAATCTAAGTTCCTTAACAGCAACCCAATCCCAAAGGGTCCATGTAGGTATATGGTATATACTTAGGGCCCAAAGGGGTTCCCATATACCTACTGTAAAGGCCTAGGTATATACCATATAGCTACATGGACCCTTTGGGAATGTAACAGGGAAGAGGTACCAATCTGAATGGAACATTTCCCTAAGGGTCCAAGTACCTAATAATTATATACTTATCCAAAACCTGTACTATAATTACTATTACCCAAAACCCAAGTACCTAATTATTAGGTACATGGACCCTTTGGGTCTGCTACGCGCCGCTTCCATCCTTCGATCAGGTCCCACACTTCCTCTTCCTGAGGGTCCAAGGTCCAAATAATTGGCTTTTAGGGCCCAAATACCATTA
>CAJNIZ010002369.1:0-26354 GCA_905231905.1 Symbiodinium pilosum | reverse complement strand
TGGAAACCGGGATAATATAGGGATTTGAGGAACTTAAATTAAGTTACCATAATGGGTATATGTAGTAAATAATAGGGTTTCCCCAATATAGTAACTTAGTTTAAGTTCCTTAACAGCAACCCAGAAGAATGAAACAGGATGCACTGCGCAGAAACCACACTGTTTAGGGTTTAGGGCATCCTAATATGTCTTCTAGAGGTGTCTAATGGCCTAAACGGAATGCTCTACACCCCCAGGCCCTGAACCTTAAACCCTAAACCCCGCATTAAACGCCAAACCCTTAGGCCCTAAACCCTACACACTATAGTCCCCCTTAAGTGGATAGAATTTGGCTTTGGGTATATTATAATAAGATCCCAATATACCCCATATTCTATCTATTTAAGGGGGACTATAAGTCCTAAACCCCCTAAACCCTGACACTTAAACCCGTAAACCCTAAACCCTAAACCCTAAACCCTTGAGGTGCCGCTCTCGTGGCAGCAAACTTCAGCACCTCCTTCCGAGCTTTTCGGATTGCAAGGGTTTAGGGTTATGAAGTTTAGGGTTTAGGGTTTAGGGTTTAGGGTATGAGCTATAGTCTAAACTCCTTAAAGGGGGATTATATAGGGGGTAATATAGGGGACTACTATAAGGGGTTATTAAGGGGGATACTAGGAGTTTAGACAGTAGCTCATATAGGGATAATGGAAAAGGAAATGGAAACTACTATTCTAGGGTTTAGGGCTTTGGGGCTTAAGGAGGGTTTAGGGCTTGAGAAGGGTTTAGGGTTTAGGACTCAAGGTTTGGGGTCCGGAGTTTGTTGAGGGTTGGGGTTGAGGCTTGAGAGTTCAGGGTGTAGGGCTGAGGGTTTTAGATTTAGGGGCCAGCAGCCTAGAACTCGGACTTCGCCATTTCCTCCCATTTTTGTGTCAAGGTAGCCTAGTTGCTGCTTTTGGCAACTCCAGGTAAGGTCTAGGGTGCTACACTCTTAGAGTTTAGGGTTCAGGGTTTTAGAAAGGGATTTTGGGTTACTTCTAACCCCAGAGGGGGGTGCTATGGCTATCGCATGGCTTTCGAAGGGTCCTCAAAGCTCGGTGAGGCTAGCTATCAGTATCAGGATTGCAGACCCTACGCCCTATAAACCCTAAATTCTGTACAGTGTAATCCCTAAACCCTAAACCCTAAACCATAAACCTTAACCCCTGGGATTATTGGGAGACAGGAGGCGAGGACCCTGCACCAGGGGTTCCCAAGGAAGACATGGACAGAAATGAACTTACTAAGGCGATCTTCGGGGGTTTAGGGTTTAGTGTTTAGGGTTTAGGGTGGGGCATTTATGTAGATTTAAGGGATTCAAGAACCAGGCTCAGGCAGTCATTTTCAGAAGATGGGTGCATTGGGCGGGGCAGAGGGGGATAACTCCCTGAGGATATCTTTATGCCGTTGCGGGGCCTGAAGGGTGTCCTTGTCTGGATGTACACACATATTCGGAGGAACCTTCTTTAAAAGATTTCTCAAGAGGCCATCTTGAAACATCCCTAAGCCCTGAACCCTAAACCCTACACCTTGAGCCCGAAACCCAAAACAGGCTGGGTTTTTCAGGCCCGGAGGTGGCCAGGCCTTTGGGCCGTTCGGGTTCTGAGTCCATGGCTTACAGCCCCAGACCCCTTAGAAAAGTTTAGGGTTTAGGGATTAGGGTTTAGGGTAAATCAGGTTGGGGGTTATTCTTGTTACCAGCTCACGGCTTAGGGCTTGGGGCTGCGGACTTGGTTACTAGCATATTATTGGGGCTTTATAGGGATAAGGGAAAAGAAAATGGAAACTACTATTTGGGGTTTAGGGTTTAGGGTTGCACTGGTGTTCCGCGATGACACAGGTTAGGCTTGAATTTTCCTTGTAAGTAGCGTGAGCTTTCATTACGGTTTCATAGCATGCCATGTAGGGCTGGTCTTATCATAGGGTTTTGAGGAGGTCGCAGCAATTCATGGTGATCTCCCTGCTCAGGAATACGCTCCCTGAAAAACTCGAGGCCCATATTTTCAACCTTCAATAAATCAGCGACGGTCAACCGAAACCCTTCACCAAAATCCTAAGTCTGAAATCATACTCAATGTTCCCTAAAACCCCATGTTCCAAGCCAGGCTTGTCTCTTGTCAGCTTGGAACGACGAGTAGCCTACTGGTTTTAGCCACAGGCCCCGCGAAAGAAGTCTCATCCTAGCATTAAACAGGGAGGGCTCCTCCTAGCATTGTGTTAGGCTTCGGGGGCTTTAGGATTTAGAGTTTAGGGCTTAGACCCCACACCCTAAACCCTAAACCCTAAAACCCTGAACCCAAAACCCTAAACCCTAAAGCCCAAAGCCAAGGGTTGGGAAAGAGCTGTGAACTGAAGGTGAAGAAGATCTTCTTCTCAGACCTTACGGCCCACTCCTACGCGGTTCAGGCCGTCTGGGGCTGCCTTGTTTAGATAGCGTGCTCAGGGTTAACCTGAACCCCAAAAGTATATAGCATGATGGGCTTTTGGGCTATGTTTAAGTTTTTTGGGGCTATTGTTTACCTACTCTGGAGGTTCAGGTAGGGTTTAGGGTTCATTCGGGTTTAGGGTTTAGGCTTCGGTTTCCGAATGTGCATGGGATTTGGTAACAAGTACAGCCACCATGTTATTGCGGCCGCTACTATTATTGTAAACACGGAGGCTACTATGCATGTTTGAAGAAAATAGACGGCTTGCCTACTGCAACACTATGCCCATTAAATCTCATCTGCACCTGTTGTGTGAAGAGGGGTTCAAGCAAAACACTCTGTGTTCGTGGCGTGTAACTCCACGGTGTTACCTTTTTTGAGATTCAGGCTTTGGGCCCTAAACTCATACCCTAAACCCTAAACCCTGAAGCCCTAAACCTTAATCCCTAAACCCTTAACCCCACCCTAAAGCCCTCAACCCAAGATCCTGCACCACAACTTTAGGACGCAAAAGCCCTGACAACAAGATTGAAGTTTCAAAGGGTTCAAAAGGTGGGATGAAGGAAGACGGGATATAGAAAACAAGCCCCAATATAGTAGAGTATATATTAAGGATCCCTTGACCCACCTACCTTCATCCCACCTTTTGAGCCTCCTGAAAGTTAAGCGGTCCGAGCAAAGCTGCACGAGCTTTTTGATGGGGTTCTGGGTTTAGGCTTTAGGATTTCAGGGCTTTGGATTTTATGGTTTAGGGCTGAGAATTTTAGGGTTTAGGGCTTAGGATTCAAGGGTTTAGGCTTTAGGAATTTAGGGCTTAGGATTTTAGGGTTTATGGTTGAGGATTTCAGGGTTTAGGGTAAATCTTAATTCCCGAGCTCTAGACTGTAAACTATGTCGGTTCTGTAACCCCAAAAACCTAGACTGCCAACACATGCTAACTCAACACCCTAGGCCCTATGCTGGGTTGCTCCAAAATATGGGAACTTAATTTTAACAGCAACCCTGCAAGCCATGTACCTGGTTAACTCGTGAAGCCCATGGCTTCCCTGGTGACAAGTAGGGAATCTCGCGCTTGGGGCTTCAGAAAGTGGAGACTACAGGGTTTACGGCAGGGACCAAGGGAACGAGAAAAAAAGAGACCTTCATGGGGGTTTCATGTAAGTTCGCGGGTGCACACATGTTTGGTTTAGGGTTTGCTAAAGGCATGGAAGGGTAACTGGTGGCTTTACACTTTGGTTGTTCAGAACACAGCTTCCTTAAAGTCTGTGGTGGAACTCCGTCAACTTCTGCACTAAGCTGGGGGTTGTTCAGGAATTTAAATTCAGTAACTATAACAAGGGAAACCCATTATTTACTATATAGGGGTTTCCCAAAATTAGGGGTACCTTTTTGGGGGTCCCTATAATAAGGACTATAGTATTTTGGGGTCTATATTGGGGTCCCCCTATTTTGGGAAACTACCATATACCCCTAATATGGTAACTTAATTTGGTCCTTGACAGCAACCCAAGAAGCCATGATCCAGGTTAACTCGTGCAGCCCATGAACCGATGCATATCCCGCTGTCAACAACCCGGCTGATGCCCCCGCCCAAGCCAGCAGCCTCAATTACTTGCAAGCTTCATAAACTTACCAAAGGGGGGTAGTAGGGAAGAATGGAATGTAATATATAAGGGTGACATAGGGATTATGATCCCTTACCCCCTACTATCCCCCAAGTAAGGAATCAACAGTCGGTCAAAATCAACACGCCGATTCGGAAGCTTCTTCGACCACACCTGCGGTCCAATTGAGTTGGGAACTGCTACGTTAGCAGCTGTTACAGTAAAGGGGGCTAAGGATTTAGGGTTCAGGGTTTACTGGCCTTTGGTTAGCGAGGAATGAAGGAATGGATCCTTATAGTAGTCCCTATATAACCCATTATAGTAGTTTCCATTTTCTTTTCCAATCCTTCATTCCCAGCTATCCAAATGCCAGTTTAGGGGCATTACATTCCCCCAAAATCTATAATCATTGGGGGAATGTACAGATTACCAGACGAAGCAATCACGCTTGGCGGCTTGATCCGACCTGTCACCGTTAAGGGCCTTAATGTTAGGATCCCTCTTAGAATCCCCATTAAGGGGAGGGGGTTTATTAATCACGGGTATGGGTCAGGCATTCAGGTCGCCAAAGCTCCCATCAAATCCAAAGCTCCAGATTTACCGATGCCTTAACCCTGTAATATAGGGGCCTAAATGATTCCCAATATTCCTCGTATAAATATAGTACATTAGTACATGGTACCTCAAATGGACCTCCAAATGATATTGGTAAATATTTAGGCGCCCATATTAGCTGGGTCTGGGGACCATGGTGAAAAAAGAAAGCCCAGCAGCCATACACGGGCTTGTATTCCGTATCCTGGCCATCCACTCCCTCCTTCNNAAACCCAAAACCCTAAACCTAAACCACACTGAGTTGATATCAAACTGTAGACCGAAGGCCAAGCAAAAACCTTGAACTGCTGTTCCCACAACGCCCTAAACCCTACAAACATGGCTTCCAAGCGCCTTAAACCTAAATCACAAAATCCTACAGCCGCACCCGTCTGGACCCAAACTTGCATGACCCCATGTACCAAATCCCTGGGAATGTCGGCATTATAGTGGGCTGCGGTTTCCATAGTTTGGGGGATCCCAATATTCCCCCACAATACTGTATTTCCTATCATCTTATTTCCGCAGCCCCCAGGCTTAGGGTCATGTGGGATTGTGTCCGTCAACAGTAGGTTACAGCGCTGGACGGATCCTGGGAGAAGAGCCTGACAACTTTGCGACGCTCTTAGCTGTCATGCTACAGTTGATAGGCTTCTCTGTAACCCCAAGTACTTGCAGCTTTATGGGTTCTACCTACTAACTGAGAGGGGAAGATTAACATGGTAGTTGCCCAAAATGAGGGAATCCCAACATAGACCCCCAACATACTACAGTCCCTTGTTATTGGGATCCCCAAAAAGGTATCCCTCATTTTGGGAAGCTCCCATTTAAAACTGGGCATAATTCTCCTTGGGACCTAGCTTGGACCTGAGACCCTTAACCCTTTGGGATTCCCTTATATTCCTATTATAGGTACCTAAGGGTTAACCCTTGTAAAGGTCTAAACCCTAAATCCTAAACCCTAAACCCCTACATAAACCCTATATAACCCTACAATAGAGTAGTGTCCCTTTGCTTTTCCATTAACCCTTAGTAGGGGTCCTAAGTGCCACGTAGAATTGTGGTTGCAGGCAGTGTTTAGGGCTCCTCGCACTTCCTTTGGCCTCAGGCATACAGGGCGTTTAGGGTTAAGGATTCAGGGTTTAGGGTATAATTAGGGTTTAGGGTTTAGGGTATAGGATTTCCTCCATGCTTCATCGGAAAGACTCGAAAGTTCTGAGCCTTTTTCCAGGGCTCTATGGGATTTTGTGGGTCTTTCGGGTTTGATGCTGCAAGCTGGAAGGGGGGGTCTGAATGCCACATGTCTTCTGGCAGCCTCCTGTATTTCAGTAGGGAATATCCAAGTCATAAGAAGGCACTACCTGACAAATACTGTTATGGAAAAAAGTAGTTGCTCTGCGTAATGTGCTACTTAGCCTGTAGCCCCTGCAGAATCTCTTTCGGTAAGCCATAAATGCCCTAACCCCTCAACCCCTAAGCTCCTAGCCTCCAAGCCCTAAAGCTTGACTTTCAGCCACGCATTGTGGGTTTAGGGTTTAGGGTTTCACAGCCCTTCACCCGCGTTGCAGTTGGGCTCACACGCGGTTCAGGGTTGAGAGTTTAGGGCCTCGCACACCTACTCGTTCGACCTCCTCCTAATTGAGCAAGAGTCTAAACACCCTAAAGCAGGGGATTATATGCGCCAGTATCCACCACTCCCCCCCGCCAACAGTGACGACAGTTACGAGGATGGCGACCCTACCTGTGACTGTTGACACTTTTGTGCGGGAGGGGTGGGGGGGATACCATGGGGGGGGGGGAGTGGAAAGGAACGCTTTTATAGGGGAGTATTGTAGCGGTTATTATCGGGGCTACTAGGAGTTTAGACCCTATACCCTAACCCCTAGGGTTATCAAGGGGGATACTAGGACTGTAGACTATGGCACAAATGGCAAAACAATTGGGAGGCTTGGTAGGCTCAAACCCTCAGGTCGATCATCGAGGATCAAACGCCCAAACCCTAGATCCTAAACCCCAAACCCTAAGCCCTAAACCCGCAACCCCAAGCCCTATACCCTACCTCAATCTCGCAGCTGAATTCCACGGTCCTTCGGCAGTCATATCATGATTCTGTTCTAGGTTCCGGGTTAAAGTTGTTGATTTGTTTTCCGATTTTTCTCCAAACTTACCATTTTTGAGGGTCCACGTTACGCAAGCAAGAAAATTTGGTCATTTCCCTGAATAGAAACCGTAATCCCTGTAAATGATTCTAATCCTGGTTTCCATGTCATGTTCCATTGGATTTTCCACTACCGGGGGTAATATCCTTAAGCCCTATCGTGCGGTCCCTCCCCGAAACCATCGTGGAATCCCCTACAGCCTCCTTTGAATAGGTACTGGAACTCTAACTAGGAGGGAATGGGAGGAATGGGTTAAGGGGACACCTAAGGATTAGGTAGGGATCCACTCATTGCCTACTCAGCACCTCAAACCCTAAATCCTAACCTCTAAATGATGTTGTGGTTTCTACGCTCCTTGCAATTCTCTATTCAGCACAAGGAAACAAGTCTGGCACGAGCCCAAATCTTGCCACATACCTGCTTCTGTATATGTTCCAGCACGTGTGCCCATCTCTCTATCTCTCACTCACTCACTCACTCACTCACTATCTATCTATCTATCGATCTATCTCTCTCTCTCTCTCTCTCTTTGTTCTCTTTCTGTCCGTATCCACCTTGCCCTTCATCCTAAGCCCTACACACACACACACACACTTTACGGTGTGGAGCTGAGCTATTCCAGTGTGATGCGCTAAGCCCTACACCTGGCCCCTTGAATTCCCACACACTGTCAGTAAAGCTGTGCAGCCTCAACCCTCTCTAGCCACCTCCCTAAACCCTAAACCCTAAACCCTAAACCAACATCCTGTGGGGGAGGGCCAACGGGGGTTGGGGGTGGCGTGTAGAGCAGGTATCCTGTGGGCGCCCCACTAGGCGCGGGGTTCTTGGAGGTTGAAGTTCCTTTTCCTGTCTCGGGTTGTGCCAGTTATCCCACCTACAAAGGGCTTAGGGTTTAGGGGGCCACTGAAAAACAGCTACCCATGGACCTCCAAGTTAAGTTGTCAGACCATTGCACTGTGTGGCTTCCTTTGCTCAAGGGTTTCAGACTTGTACCCCTAGGGTTGCATCCCTGCGTTTTGGTATCCTTTTAAGGCAATCTAGGGGGTACGACCTTAGGGGTACAAACCTGGAACCCTTGATTTGCTTCAGCTTGCGACAGGAGGGGAAGATTGGGGAGCTTTCGGGGGGCGGGGGGGAGGGGTAGGTTTAGGGTTTAGGGTTTAGGGGGGTTGATTTTGGTGTTTAGGGTTGAGTTCAGGTGTTGAATTGTTCACATCACGTGACAAGGCCTTGAGAAATGCTTGGGTTGTTAGTGAATAATGCTTTGAAGCTTTTGTATACCGAAACTCAGCATATCAAGAAAAGCAGCATGATGCTTAACAGTGCCACAACACTAGAAGAGAAGCCCTAAACCCCCTAAATCTCTGTACCCCCACCCACAACCGCATAATGTAGACCCCTGATGGCTAAACCGCCTCCTCTTAAGGGCCTTCATATTAGGATCCGTATTATTACATTTATTAAAGGCAGGGGGCTTATCAATGACGCGTTTGCATTCTGAACTTCTAGATCCTGCAAGCCAACACCCTTATCACCCTAAACCCTGAACCCTAAAACCTAAATCCTAAACCCTAAGCCCTAAATCCTAAACCCTAAATCCTCATTCCTACACCAGACTGCTACACCCGACCCATAGACCCCCCCAACCCTACACACCAACACTACTTTGTAGTTTCCACAAGCAGAAAACCTCAACATAGACCCTACATCACCATAGTCCTCAATATGGGGACCGATTTGGGGAACTTCACTTGCAAAGCTCCAATTGAGGAGTTGACGGTTCAGGCAGGTAGGGGATTGGGATTAGGGTATGAACTGTTTAGGGTTTAGGCTTGGAGAACTAGTGGCTGTTGAGGGGGTCTCTTATTTCATTTTGAAGGAATCGATTGCACGCCCAATTACGTTGCCCAATTTTCTTGGGGTTTCTTGCTAAACGACTAACTGCCGGAGCTGAATGCCCGAGACCCTAAACCCCTCACCTTCCCGCCCCAAGCCCTAAACTGGCCCTAAACCATAAACCTGAAACCCTGAACCAAGAATGACAAGCCTCCTGGGATCGTTCAAGCCAGGAGCCATTAATAGATGCCTGGTGCCAAAATCTAGGGGTTGGGATTTGGGGCTTCGGGTTTAGGCTTTAGCGGTTTTGGGGGTTATAGGGCCTGGAATTGATTGAGCCTTATGAGCTCAGAGGCTAGGATTCAGGCTTTAGAGCTTAGCCTTCAGTATATTGGGGGGGGGTTCAGGGTTTAGGGTACTATATTGGGGAAACCCTATTATTTACTATATATACCCATTATGGTAACTTAAATGATTGCCTAAGCCCTTAACGTGGAATCAGCGCACTCGTGACAACCACCCCTGGCACAGGCGGTAAGAAGAAGCTGTCCTTCAACTTGGAGGAAGACTCTCGCATAAATGAACATTCAGATGCAAAGTCAACGGTGTGGGGTTCTGGGTCAATGGGTTAGGTTGAGAAGTTTAGGGGCTACAGGTTTCGGATGTAAGGTCAAGGATTTAGGGCATTTGGGGTTTGCCTTGTGTGAGTACCCTGAGTGCATTACTTTCTCCTTCGCCGGTTGTCAAGTCAACATGTCCAAGAGTGAGGGTCAGGGTCTAGGATATTGGAAATTAGTTTACATCGTACGCATTTGACCTGCAAGATCCCAGCACAGGCGAATCCCGAAGACTCTAGACCCCAAAGCCCACAAAGTGAAATAAGAAGGGGCATGTTTGGGCGCCTCAGGTAGCACTTGCGCCATTGACTTAGAACTTGAAATCGCAATCTAAGAAAATTTCAGGTGGCCACGCAGTTTCCCCCGCGTAAACGTGACATGGCCCTTCTATACTTCCCAGCCACACCATATGCGCCTCATGAAAAAGGAACAACCTGATGACCTATCACGTTAAGCTTCATTAACCCTAGATCCCACACCCATCCTAAATCCTAAACCTGAGCCCTAAATCCTAAACCCTTATAAGCCCTGAACCCTAAACCCTAAACCCTCCCTTTTGTTCTCAGCCAAGGACTTCATGGTGAAGCTCTTCGAGGACCCATCTTGGTCGGGTGTCGTGTTTAGGTGGCCCCCGACCCCGACCCACGCGGTTAGGGTTTAGGCGTTAGGGTTCGACAAGAATCCTGCACAACCATATGTACATAAACCATGACAAACATGCTAATCCCTAAATGGTCCCTAAGTAATCCCTACATAATCAGGAGTTTAGAACCTAAACAATGAACTCTAAGCCCTACTGTGCTGCGGTCCAACTGTTGAGCCCGCGGAACAGCTCTAAAATTCATTCCCGAATCGGGGCACAAACTTGGTCACCAGGATGGGAGCGCAAAGCAGCTTGGGAAATTGAGAGGATTTGGTCAGCGCATTGGCGCCCTGGGCCGAAGTTTGAAGTTTCCGTGGCCCCCCAAAATGGGCCCGCCCGCCGGTGCCAAAGATGGTGCCCCGACTATGGTTGGCATTCAAAAACTTGCCCAGAAACCGGCTCCCAGAACAGAGCCGGAAATCCAGTGTTTTGCTTGTGAATGGGTGATGATGCAGGTGCCCAAACGCTGGCTACGGAAGCCGGCACGCGCGTTCCTGGCTGTGATGCGGCCCGATGTTGTGAAATTCCCCTCCCCTTGCCTTCACAGAGCTCATGTACTTCTCGTTGATGGCATCCTAACAATACTATGCGAGCACGCTATGTTGAAGCCAGAACGGCTGGCGATTTCAAGGCTCGAAAACAGGCCCTCAAACTTCTTACCTGCATGTCTTACAAAGTGCACTGTCACTCTAAAACACCCCCACCCTCTTTTGAGCATGTTGGCCACCATGACCTTACATGAGCGCAAAAATCTTCAGAAAAATCTTCAGCAAATTCTCAGAAACCCTTGGAAACCACCAAAAAGCCTCCGGAAACCCACAGGAAACCCGCAAGAAACCCGCAAGAAACCCAAGGAAAGCCAAAATCAAGACTGGGACACCCATCGGAAACCCCCTTTAGAACGGAGGGAATTCACCATCTGGGGAATTACAAAGGGTTAATGCAGGGAAGGGCGAGGTCCCGCGCAGCACCACTCGGATTCGAGCCAGGCGTCTCAAGGCGTTATACTGCGGGTATTTTGAAAGGTGAGGGGCTATCACGAGTGCATCGGCCGCAGTCTATTTTTGGGTTCACGCAGACTGGATAATCGAGCATGATTCTCAGGTTTTGGGAACCATCGCATCCCGCTCTAGAGAGGCTGGGACCCACTAGGCCCCGGTGTGGTGCTGATCAAGCCGAGCAAAGTTTTGGCCCACGCCAGTGGCATCCAGTCGAGGGTATTGAGGGACGTTTTCAAGCTCGGATTCCGGACGCAGAGCCAGCTTCATGATATAGTGTCTTGAATGTATATAACCCTTGTTTAAGGATTTCAGATATAACGCTCATATGTACTATAGCGAAAACTCCTTAAAGACAGTTATTCTTGAAATTATGTAGGGGACTACTGTAGGGGTTACTAAGAGGGAGATTGTGGCACACATGAATATACAAGTTTATCGAGGGGAGGGTGCAGGTGGCTTCAATGTGGTTTAGGGTTTACGGTTTTAAGCTGGCTGTGTTTGTGCCTTGTGGGGGTTGAGGTCCAAGACTAAGGTTTAAGGTGCTAGGGATTGGATGCTGCTCCCATTCCGTAGCAGCAGAATAACCTTTTAATTTACCTATGATATAGAGTGTTACTGCGTGGGGGGCAGTACCCAAGCGCTAGGAGGCTGAGCATTTTGGAATGCTGTGGGGTTTCAGAGCATGTCAGAATTCGTGGGTTGACGTCATACCTTCAAATCCGAAATCCTTTAAACCGTAAACCGTACTTGTTTCAATCTCGGAAACTCCTGTATTCGTTCTTTCTGAAATGCTGACCCACTTTAGCATCCTATGAACAATATGGTAATTTCCATAAGCATGGAGACCCCAATAGACTCCAGTATGGTATATTGTATAACCCTTGTACTAGGGCCTCCCCAAAGGCCCCTAATTTTTGGAACTCCCCATACGCCACGTAGCGGGAGGGTCGGTCATCGTGGTTGGAAGTAGCGGGGCTTGGGGGTTTGGGCCCTTGCTTGGTTGAGGATGTTTGGTACCCAGATTGTGCACGTTCATGTGTCAGGCTTTGATGTTCTGGTGCAAGGCATGGTCAGCTACAAATGGAACAGTGCTTAGGTTTCAGATTGAGATCCCTAAAATCAACCTAATCCGAAGGTGACAGACCGGGCTCTGAACCGCTTCCTCGCCTCACCTCTGGCATGTCTATCACACTCCACGTGAGCTTGTTGAGTGGCAGAACAGTCTCTCTTGAAACCGGGCTGGATGTTGATGTTCAGAAGTTCAAGAAACGTGCTGAGAGTGCTCTCGCAGTTGGCAGGGGCAGACTTCTCCACCCCTGCACGTCAGCTTTGCATGAAGGCAGGACCATCAGAGATTGTGGATGGCAGACTGACGATGTCCTCACCCTGCAAGTGCAGCCAGTGATGATACTGGCAAATAGAGATCCGCACGGGGCAGCATTTGCAGCCATCCTGGGCGACGGATCCATCGTCGCTTGGGGCAATTCTGGGTATGGTGGTGACAGCAGTGCTGTGCAAGATCAGCTGAGACATGTGCAGCAGATTCAAGCCTCTGATCGGGCATTTGCAGCCGTCCTTGCCGACGGATCCGTTGTGACCTGGGGCCTGGCTCCCGTTGGTGGCGACAGCAGTGATGTGCAAGATCAGCTGAGACATGTGCAGCAGATTCAAGCATCTGATGGTGCTTTTGCAGCTATCCTTGCCGACGGATCTGTGGTTACCTGGGGCAATGCTTGTGATGGTGGCGACAGCAGTGTTGTGCAAGATCAGCTGAGGAACGTGCTGCATGTTCAAGCCTCTTCTAGCGCTTTTGCAGCCGTCCTTGCCGATGGATCCGTTGTGAGCTGGGGCGATCCTCTCTCCGGTGGCGACAGCAGTGCTGTGCAAGATCAGCTGAGGAATGTGCGGCATGTTCAAGCCTCTTATAGCGCGTTTGCCGCCGTCCTTGCCGATGGATCCGTGGTGACTTGGGGCCATGCTGACCACGGTGGCGACTGCAGTGCTGTGCAAGATCAGTTGAGGAATGTGCAGCAGATTCAAGCCTCTAATAGCGCTTTTGCAGCAGTCCTTGTGGATGGATCGGTGGTGACATGGGGTCATGTTGACTATGGTGGTAACAGCACTGCTGTGCAAGATCAGTTGAGGAATGTGCGGCAAATTCAAGCTTCGCTTTTAGCTTTTGCAGCCATCCTTGCCGATGGATCCGTGGTGGCCTGGGGTCATGCTTTCTCTGGTGGGGACAGCAGTGCTGTGCAAGATCAGCTGAGACATGTGCAGCAGATTCAAGCCTCTGATCGGGCTTTTTCAGCCATCCTTGCCGATGGATCCGTTGTGACCTGGGGCCTGGCTCACTTTGGTGGCGACAGCAGTGCTGTGCAAGATCAGCTGAGACATGTGCAGCAGATTCAAGCCTCTGATCGGGCATTTGCAGCCATCCTTGCCGATGGATCCGTTGTGAGCTGGGGCCATGCTGCCTCTGGTGGTGACAGCAGCGCTGTGCAAGATCAGCTGAGACAGGTGCGGCAGATTCAAGCCTCCTATGGCGCTTTTGCAGCCGTCCTTGCCGACGGATCCGTGGTGACCTGGGGCCTGGCCCACTTTGGTGGCGACAGCAGTGCAGTTCAAGATCAGCTGAAAAATTCCTAGCGGCTGCTTGCGTGGTCGAGGGATTTGTCGTGACCTTGGGCGATACCAGGCATTGTGGCGAAAGTGGTGCTGTGCAAACGTTCAACTCTGATGGCATGCGAAGCGTCTAAGCCGAAGGTCTCCGCTCATTGCATCCCATCGCCATGTTTGCAAAATCGCATTTCAGGGTTTTGGTTTTAGGTTTCGGGCGCTGTCCGCCACCCACTAGCACAGTGGGTATGCTATGATAACAGCTAGATTTTGTGTTAGAGTTATTGGCGAGGAGGGGGACTAGCCGAGTACACTGGATTGTGATCGATTGCATGTGACCCGTCCCTATTTAATCCCCATCATCCCTATATAATCCCTGTGCAATCCCTATGTAATCCTTATATAATCTATGCGCATATTCCCTATCACTAAGCCAGGTGAGGTGCACTACTGCTTAGGGTGTAGGATCTAGGGTTTAGGGTTCAGGGTTTAGGTTTTAGGGTTTAGGGTTGGGTTTTGCAAAAAGGGTCTGTGGCCTTTGTCATGAGATCCCTTTATCCCCTACGTCCTGAAGCCCTATTTCACCCCCTTCCTGAGCCGAGAGGCCGCAAGTAAGCTTGAATTTAGTATTATGTTGGCCTTCTTTCGGGCTAAGGGTTTGGAGTTTAAGGTTTAGGGCTTAGGGGCCCCAGGGATTGCTCTGATCTTACAATTCCCCACCCCCAACTTGGGGCTCTCTACTTGGAGGGTCTCTTGAACCAATAAGTCTACTTACCGACGTTGGATATGGGGATGATATTGAAAGGGTTTTGGGGGATAGTATGTAGGTTTACCATGTCAAAGGATCATCCGACTAGGGGGGCTCCGTGGGATGATAAAAGAGTTTTGTACTCCACCACAAAGCACTGAACCCACCGCAAACCACACAAACTGTAGTTGTAGTTGTAGTATGCCCGTAAAATGTTCCCTTGAAGGAGGGCCTAAGCTACATAAAGGTTTAGGGCTCATGGGGCCTTAGGCATTAGGGTTCTAGGGCTTTGATGTATGGCCCAAACTGACAAGGGATCCCAAATGGGTCCTACGATGGAGAGTACCGTCCTTTCAATTGGGGCCCATGCCAATGCGGGGTGACACAGTAGTTGTGAGGGGGTAAGATAGTGGTTTCTGCAGCTCGGTAACACAACAATCTTCACTTTCAGGTAGATCCCAAGGGGCCGCGGGATAGGGCAGACCGTCAAAGTGACCTCGAGGCTCACGTCTAAGTACCTCCTAAGTATACTTATCAGGGTATCTGTCTTATTTGGGGATCACCTAGACATGTACCGTACAACTTCCACGATGCCACGGATTTTGGATAAGTACAGTGCCGCCATGAGGCGATTACTGTTGCAGTTCGCATTCCTGAAGGCGACGAATCCGAGAACTCCGACAAAAGGTGCTGAAAGCCTTGCGAGCCTACATGGCTGCCAGTCTTTGGTGTTTCATGCTTAGCATGCTTGATGATCTGCCTGATGCAGTCAGTCAGCTCTGATGCATGACATGCTAAGGGCAGATCGGATTGTGAGACGGCTTCCTACTGCATCCACCCCTCAGTGTTCCTTGTCTAGGTGAAGGAGTCCGTCCCTATGTAAACCCTATATACTACCAGCCCAAACGTTATACCCCTGTACATTTCCAATTGAGCCTACACTATGCAGACCTGCAGACCCACAGCTCAAGCTCTGACTGGTTTGACCGGCAAGCTTTATCCAACGGTCGGGGTTTAAGAATACGAGCATACCTGGCTTTCATTGAAAAGTAGGCAACATAATAGCTTTTAAGCGTTTAAAAGAGTCAAAAAGGGTGCTGTTCTACATCTCGGCGGTTTTTGGGATACAAGCAGATCAACTCTTCGATGCCATGCCCCTTGAAACTTCTAAGCCACAAGCCCTAAGCCCTAATCAGAACACTTTAAACCCTAAACCCTGAACCCTAAACCCTGAACCCACCTTTAATCCTCAGACTTGGGGACTCTGAGTACTAACTAGGACGACTTCCTGACATTCTTGATAAAAATGGCTTCTACTACTCCACCCCAAACCCCCTTAGAAACCATTTGTTACATGCCGCCGCCTGACATGTCTCGACAGAGGACGACATTTTGGTGTCCGAGTACACCGTGAATGGGCTCAAGGAATTGCTGGATGGCAAGTGGAAGGAGCATCTAAGCTGCCATCAGGATCCCTGCGCCCTAAACCCCTTGGGTTTAGGGTTTAGGAGTTTAGTTATGTAGGGTTTAGAGATTTAAGGGTTAGGGAATAGGGTTTAGGGGTTTAGGGTTTAGACCGAAGTCCTCCACCAATGGAACAGCTTTGCACGGAAGTTCTACATATGCCCTTTTCAGGCGGCAATGCTGAGACTTGCTGCATCTCTAACTCCAAACTCTAATACCCGAACCAGCCCGCGTATCCTACCTAGTTTACCCGAAGTACCGCTCATGAAATGCTGCGCTTTTAACATCTACATTCTACCTATCCACGAAGGACGGCGCGTTTACTGCGCGGGCGACACTAGCCAGCCGTTCCTTTTGCCCGCCCTGGACCGTAGCTCAAGCCTGGGTTCCCGTACTACTGTTGATATTAAGAATGCTGCCTGACCTTACTGTACTATTGTATCACAATTTCCACGGTATTAGGTACCGAGGCTCATGCAGGATTTTTCTAATCCGCGGTATCCCCCCCAAGGTTCCCCTTGAATTAAAGTCATTCAGGGATAATGAGGGCTTATTAAGCTTAGGTAACGGGGGACCTAGGGGGCTGGTATAGGTGGGTAGTAGATGTTTGGGCATTTGCATGGAGCTGTGGCGAGTTGTGCTAATCTCAAACCTCCCCCCAAACCCAAACCCCGAATCTTGAACTCGAAGCCTGAAATCCTTAGTTCTTCAAGTCCTAGAGCCTAAATCCTGATCACCCTAAACCCTAATCCTAAGCATTAAGGTACAACACAACTGGCGCGCCGAAGATCAGCGTCTCGGTGATTCTGGAGACCAGTGGCATCCTCGAGGTTTGGTGTTTGTGTGTAGAGGTTTAGAGTGGAGGGGTTTAGAATGGAGGGTTTTAGGGTGGAGGGTTTCAGGGTGGAGGGTTTTAGGGTGGAGGGCTTAGGGTGGAGGGTTTAAGGTTTAGGTTACAATGTGTAGTGTTTAGGGGCGTGGGTGTAGGGTTTAGGGTGGAGTGTTTAGGGTTGAGGGTGGGGGATTCAGGGTTTGGGGCAATGTAGGGTGTAGGGTGGGTTCGCGTATGGGATGTAGAGCTCTGCTTAGATTCGTTTCAACATTAGGGTCCCCCGTGTTGCTGCGGGTTTGAGATTTGGGGTTCAAGGCTTTGCGTTTTCCAAGTTAACGGGTTGGAACTTCTTGACCTGGCGTCGCACATGATATATCCCCATATGCTAGACTAATCCCTGAGGCCCTAAACACCACAACCCCCCAAACCTGACGTAGAAACTAAACAAGGTCCAGTTTTCTGATCTTAGATTTCTTTTATAAGTATGGTCTAGAACACGTTAAAAAAGACAGCAAAATCATGTTGGTAATGATCTAGGCCCTGAACCCCTCAGCCCCTAAACCTTCTAACCTAAACTCTAAACCCTGAACCCTGAACTCTACACCCTGAACCCCATTGTTTTTCTGCACAAAGGTCAAGATGCCAGGGTCCCGGGTCGGGACGGACCTTATAGCATCAGATTTGGGGTGTAGGGTGGGGTTGCATAGGGAGGGGGGGGGGGGTCGGGTTTAAAGGTTTAACGCTAAGGGTTTAGGGTTTAAGGGTTTAGGGTTTATGGTGTGTACATGGGGGCTTCATGGGGTAGGGTTGAGGGTTATATTGGGACGTATGGGGGTGTATATTAGGGATCTGATGCTAGCCCCAGCGCCCAAAATGAGGACTCCTAGAAGAGACATATGATAGACAGCCTGTCATTCATGGATTTTTCGAAGCCGAGCTCTTGCAAGATTGGTTGGGTTTTGCAGTAGGCCCCCCCTTTTGGGGTTTCTGGGTTCGTTATAAAAGCAGACTCTACTAAAGAAGGACTTCTTTTATTCCTAGGTTCTTGCGGATCCTAGATGCGATTCTGGGTTTAGGTTTTGGGGTGGCGCTCTACGCTCCGGAGTGCCGAGCGGTGATAGGTCTGCTTTTCCCTTCATGCTAACAAGAAGCACCCGCAACCCCTAATATCGAATATGTCTCCCAACCTATAAGGTCTGTTCTGGGGTATAGCAGGGGGGATGTTTGATATTAGTATGGAGGGGTTATCAATTATCAAGATCTGCGACCTTCAGCCCTTCAACCTTTGTTCAGGGCCGGTACCTTCCAAGACCCCAAGCTCCAAACCCCTAGCCCAAGCCTTAAACAGGGGCACCGCAGGACAACATCAGGGTCGCAAGTGGATTGCAGGGTGTTTGTCTGGGGCTTTATAGGGAGTAGTTGGTAGTATAGACCCCAAATTCTGTAATTAGTAATTCTTATTCTAGGGACCTTCAAAATCACCATTTTTGGAGAACCCTCAGCCCTAATCCCTAAACCCTATATATCCTCTATAGTCCCTTCAAAGGGTACCCCTACTTTGGGGAACCACCCCACTGGAGAAAGCTCAGTGAACATGCGCAATGCAGGTGAAGCAGCCTTTGGCGACCATTGAGGCAGATGAGAATAGGGTTTAGGGTTTTGAAGGTTTACGGTTTCGGTTTTATGTTGTAGGGTTGAGGCTTTCAGGTTTAGGGGTTTAGGGTTTAAGGGTGTAGGGTTCAGGGGTGTAGGTTGGGTATTGCCCCCACCCAGTAACAGTCTATATTAGGGGTCCTATTGAGGGCTATATATAAGCATATTATAATTAGTCCAACTGTTGCTCAGTGGGGGCAGTATCCAAGGTGCAGGGTTTAGGGGTGTAGGGTTTTAGGTGTTAGGGGTAGGGGATTCACAGAAGGAACATGCGAGGTACTGTTTAGGGCTTTGAAAGCTACCACTGTACGACTCTTTGTAGAGACTGTCCCCGTCATCCCGTTGTGATCCTCATCTATCCCCATACATCCACAAGGGGCCCCAAGAGCCTCTAACCCTAAACCCTAAACCCTAAACTCTAAACCCTAAACCCTAAACTCTAATCACTTATCTTGAGAAAGCCTCACGGGAGCGTTGATCTTTGAAGGGCTGCTAGGCCTGATGATGGCAGCCAGAAAAACATCTTCTGCATCTGGGTTTAGGGTTTAGGGTTTAGGGTCAACCGCAGAAGTATGTAGAATGAGAGTTGTCTAGTTTTATACTGGATTCAATCAAGGCCATTATTTTACCTACGTTTGACGTCGAGGTGAAGCTTAATTTAGCGTTTTGGGTCTAAGTCTAGGTGTCAGGGCCTGCGATTCAGGATTTCTGGTTCATTGAAGGTTGGAACTATGGGCCTCTAGTATGGGCCATTGATCCTGAGTTCCTTATATTCCTTTTAATTTATGTGCCCTACGAAGCTGTAGCAGCCCAATTTTGAGGCCCATGGTTAGGACCGTAGGGTTCAGGTTTCGGAGCCAGGCCATTTGCCATGCTTACTTGGAGGGTCAGGGAGACTTAGTAAGTAGGTTAATAACCCCTATAACCCATATAGTAACCCCATTTATCCCCATTATTAGCCTACTTACTACGTCCCCCTGACCCCCCAAGTAGGTTGCTTCTTCATCTTAATCGTCCATAACACAGACTGCCCAAGGGGCAAGGGGCCCCAAATTCAAGCCCAAACCCTAAGATCTAGACCCTGCAGCCTGGGATATGGGGGTGTAAGATACAATGTTTGCGCAGGAATGATAAGGGGATTGCATTCTTAATCTCTAAGGGCTGCTACACTAAGACCGTTCTCTTGGTGAGGCATAGCATTTCCCCCCGTTTAGAAAAAACTTAAAGATTGGCCGCCATTTGTAGACTGCACTCGCGTGAACAGCTACCTAGGTAGGATTTCGACGCTTGTTCGGACAAGGGTGCTGTAGGGGACTCTTTGGGGATCTGCTCAGTCATGACCTTGAAGCGTGGATTTCTCCAAATTAGGGCTTCTCATAATAAGGATTATATTATTTTGGGGTCTATATGGGGGTCGCCCTGTTTAGGGAAACTACCAAGTACTTCCGATTGAGTTTCACTGCATTTGTGGCAGGAGCTGTACTGGGTCAACGTCACCAAGGCACGTAGCACAGGTTATGTGATACATAGTCTTAACTCCTTAAAGGGGGTTATATAGGGGACTTCTGTAGGGGTTATTAAGGGGGATACTAGGAGTTTAGACTATAGCTCATGTGATACAGCTGGACTCCAAGCAAAGTCAATAGAAGGATTATGGGAGTCCTTGTGAAGGATCATCTAGGGATTGCCTTCAGATGCATTCATACTTTTTGCCGCGTGGAAATTCTGCCTGGCAAGCGGTGTCTGGGGTTGTGGCGCGGAAGTTGGATTTCGGGCTTTCTCTTGAATGGTTTAGGACTTTCAGGGTTTCAGGGCACAGGATGTAGAGTTTAGCTTCAGAGTGCAGGTCGCAGGGTATGGCGCTCAGCGTTCACCGCCTAAAGGAGCATAAGCCACAGCAAACATTATTCCTTGATTTTTGCTACTCCGGAGACTTATACAAACCTCATCCCAAAGCCCTAAACCCTGGAACCCTAAACCCTAAACCCTGAAACTGGTTGCTTCTTCCCATTCTTTACGCGGCTGCAGTAGCATTGGAGTTCTGCCAAAGCTTCAGCTGGCAGTCAAAATTACCTTCCTAGATATGAGCCATGGTCCAAACTCCTTAAAGGGTGTTTATAGGGGATTTTCTAGGGGATTATTATAGGGGTTATTAAGGGGGATACTAGGAGTTTGGACTATAGCTCATATGAGGCAAAGTTCTATTTTTGGTAAGGGTGAGTGTATGTTTGGGCTCCTTAAGAATAGCGATCAGAGATATAGAAAAAACAACTCTACTTTAACGAGCCCGTATATACTCGCTAGTAAGGATCCCCCCAATCCCCTGAGAATCCCGCTATAACGGATCAGTGCCAGGAATCCTTTTATGCATTTTGGGGTATGGGAATCCCTATATTTATGTAGAAAGGATCCTTTTTTCTTCCTAGTGTAATGTGGGCAAAGTATATCCCTAGGCTTGCTATAGAGGCCAGAAGCAGACCCTTCAACTAGGGTCTAGGTTTTAGGGTTTGAGGTTTGGAGTCCTTGCGCGCAGGAGTCATCTATGACAAGGATGTTTAGGGGTTCAGCCCCCTTTCTTTGGGGGTGTATTTGCTGCAGCGCCTGGATGTTTGGAAGCATCCTTCGTTTTGTCCTGCAGTCCTTGCACAAACATACGATTTCTTCGAGGGGGGATACCCTTCAAAACTCGGAACCCTTAATTCTAAACCCTAAATCCTCAGACAGCTGCTTAAGCTCCCAATGCTGCATCGCATTTTCTTGACTTCATAGAGGTGTGAAAAAGCAAAACAAGGAACCCAAAGCATTAGCATTGGGAATGCACCCTCAAGTTAAAGAGCCGTGGGCAACCATAGCTACCCTTAAAACCCGTTAGCGAAGCGCTTGAGACCTAGATTCGTCTGCTAGCTAACCCCCCTCTCACTATACTACACCACATACAGGGAATATGAGAGGGGTTGTTAAGGGGGGATACTAGGATACTAGGAGTTTAGACGATAGCTCACTCAGGACTAATCGAGGTTCATTGAGGGAGAAGCTTAGCGAGGGGTAGTCCAGCTAGGCTTATTGGAGACTCCTTAAAGAGGTTATATATGGGATTCTATAAGGGGAATATTATAGGGTCTGTTAAGGGGATGCTAGGAGTTTAGACTATAGCTCTTCTCGGATAAATTGAGGTGGAGTAGTCCAGGTTGGTGGTTTGGAGAAACCCTAAACCCTAAACCCCTAAACCCTAAACCCTAAAACCTTAAACCCTAAATCCCTAAACAGGAGAAGCCGAAACCCAACATCACTCTTCCCAAGAACACCAGCAACGAGACCGGTGAGGCCAAATCAAGGTTTAGGATTTCTGGATCAATGTTAGGGATCCTTTACACTTTTTGGGGTATGGGATTCCTTATATGTATGAAAAAACGATCCTTTTTTCTTCCTAGGGTAATCTGGGTTTAGGATATGGGGCTTAGGGTTAGGGGATTAGGTTTTAAGGGGTTTAGGGATTAGGGTTTAGGGTTTAGGATTTGGGGTTTAGGGTTGGAGGGATTGGGGTTTAAGGTTTAGGGATTTAGGGATTTAGGGATTTAGGGATTTGGGTTTAGGGATTAGGGTTTCAAGGGATTAGGGTTTGAAGGGATTAGGGTTCAAAGTGATTAGGGTTCGAAGGGATTAGGGTTTAAAGGGATTTGGGTTCTGGCTTTACGGAATTAGGTAGGTTTCAGGGTTCACGGATGGGCATGCGCAGTTTCCCTGCTTAAATGTTGGTAGTATGCTATATAGGCGAACTTCCAGTTGAAAGTTGACAGTAAACCTGCGTACCTTCATTGAATGTTGCCTAAACTCTAAACCCAAAATCCCTAAACCGTAAACCCTAAAGTAGGCCCCTAGAATGGGGGTGGTGTTTCAAAGGAAGCCAGATCGCAGACACGCCCATGCAGGCAAAGCCGCGCAGGCACCAGGTTTCTAGGATCCGTGCGAAGACCTGCTGGCGGTTTGGGGTTTAGGGTGTTGTAGGGGAAGGTCCGAGACGTTTAAGACCCTCAACTCTGCAAGACAGATGTTCAAGAGAATGTCTTGTGCAGGAAGTCTACACACCTCAGATTCCAAAGCTTTCCACGTTCCCTGTTAAGCTCAGCAAGCTCTTTTTTTCTTGGAACCCTTCCACACTTTCAGAAGTGTGTCCAGCATGTGGTAAGTGCATGTTGAGGTGGATGGTTACCAGGTAGGACGATGTAAGGCGAATATGGGGGGTAACTACCCGCCTTCTTAGATTCAGGGGCAACAGCTTAGGACACCAGTGCTTTGCGGACAAGGGCTTTTCCAGCCGCGGTGCTACTTACCCGAATTTCTGAGTCCTTGTGTATGAGGGTCCTGTTAGACAAAGATTTCAGCTCTACCCTGCCAATGAATCCAAGGTTCGGGGCTTAGGGCTTAGGGTTTAGGGTTTAGGCTTAGGGTTTTCCATGATTGACCAAGTCCTGCATGGCCCTCGCTAGATCTACTTCGTACCAGGATTCTCGGGGTTTAAGAAGAGGAGACCTTGCATATTGGCAGGCATATTTAACTTTAGGGGTAGGGGATGTTTAATATCACTATCAAGGGCTTCAGCAACCTAAGCCCTAAATCCTAAACCCAACCTGAGCCCCAAACCCTTGAATTTCACCTTTTGTGTCAGGGTCACAGCTACTTCACGGCTTAGGTTAATGCCACCCCCCGTATAGTAGTATGGTGGATACTAAACATCCTCAATGACCTTAAGTACTTTATATCTTGGGAACAACGGTATTATAGAGTATATGAAGGTCATGCAGGATTCTTGTATCAAACATAGCTCCTTAATATGGAGTTAATAGGGCCTTGATATACCTACAAGAGTCTCCTTTGTGGTACCCTAAACCCTAAACGCTTAAACCCTAAAAGCTTAAACCCCTAAACCCTGAGCCACATTATTCCTTTGTGGTACCCATTACTGGGTGTTGGATTGACCCTAGTATCTCTTGACAGGAAGGACTTGGTCATTTACTTTAGGGTTTAGGGGATTAGGGTTTAGGCTTGAGGGTTCAGGGGTTAGGGTTTACGGTTCATCTTAGAGTGTGGCTGGCATGAGCTACAGTCCAAACTCCCTAAAGGGGGTTATATAGCGGATTTCACAGGGGAGTACTATTAGCGGTTATTCGGTGGGATACCAGCAGCGGCAGATATGGAAAAAAGACGGTACGTGCCTTTAGCGGCTAAAGCATGTCTTTCCCAATTCTTTGCGTGGATTCAACAGAGTCTCTGTTCTAAACCTTTCTAAAAGCCTTCTGCTGCAAAGCCGTTTTCCAGAGTCTGGAGATTTCAGTTCTTGGCAGACGAGCCCAAAGCTTCGCCATACAACTTGGACCTTCAATGTTGACGTAGTTTTGGAATCCCATAGACCCTGGGCGAAGGGTTTGTGGATAGCAGATGCGAAGTGCAAACATGCAAACCGAGCCAATTGTGGGTCAAAGATGGCAAAGGCCCGCGCCAAGTTCAAGAAACCCAGCTCCCACACTTAAGCCCTGAAGCCTTCAAAGCCAGTCCTCTACTTAGTGCAGCCTGATCCGCGCAGCGTGCCCCCGACCCCTAGCTGTAAATCTAGACCCTAAAGCAGCATGCCGGATCCCAAAACATCTCAGGACACATCCCACAAACACCTACCCCCTCCAGCCACCACAGCTCCCGCCACCCATCCTCAAACCTTGGCATCAACCCTAACCCCTTTACCCCCAAGCCCTAAACCCTGAAGCCTTCACACCAAGCCTTAAACCATTTACCCTAAGCCCTAAACTCTGTACTCCTCAAACCTCAACCCTAAGCCCTAAAGCTTCAAACTTCGGCACCCAAGCGTGCTGCCATGACGTCTTTCTTGGTCTCAGTGCTGCTTCCGTGGGCCCTTCGGCCCGGAAGTATTCATTTCAGGGCTTACGTCCTGGGGTTTCGTGTGACAAGAGGATTTTGGCCTGAATTGGTCAGGGTTTAGGGTTCCAGGGTTCCAGAAGTACTGTAGTTTTGAGAGTCCGTGGACTTCTAGGTAGTGAAGGATGTCCTTGGTTAACTCAACAGCTTCGATTAAGCTTTAAGGGTTTAGGGGTTGGGTTTCAGGGTTTCCGGTTTTAGCGTTTAGGATTGAAGGTCTAGGGCCCAACTCATCGTCTTTGTTAGGTTTGAGAATTCAGAATCACAAAGCCCAACCCTGTCCCATCACAAACCTAGACCCCATATTAGTATTGAAGGGCTGTAGTCTTTGCAGGGTCCTTGATTGGCGTTTCGCGCTTGCTTGTAAAGAGGGTAAGCCTGTGCAGACATGTACCCTAAACCCTAAATCCCAAACCCTAAATCCCAAACCCTAAACCCCAAACCCTAAACCCCAAACCCTAAACCCCAAATCCTAAACCCCAAACCCTCTACCCCAAACCGTAAGCCCCAGGCCACAAGGCCTGGCTTTCTTCAACGACCTCTCACCAGAGTAGTCGTCACATTTGCAGTGCATTTCTGGTGCGTTGTCTTGCACCAGCCTGATAAATTTTCTAAAGGACTCAGGGTTTAGCGTGTATGCTTTAGATAAACTTTCTGAAGGGACTTTGGCGAGGCCTTCAGGGCTCCAGGCAGCTATCGGATTCCTAGATCCTTAAACCCTAAATAGTAGCTTCCAATTTCTCATTATCCCTGCATGATCCTATGTTATACCTCTATATGGGGGTTTCCCAAAATTAGGGGTACCATTTTGGGGGTCTGTATACTAGGGACTGTAGTATATTTTGGGGTCTATATTGGGGTACCCCTTATTTAGCAAAGCTACCATATTCCCATATAGCGTAGCAACATGTACCATTGCCCCGAGCCGTGCATGTGTTTGTTCCGAGCGCACAAGGAGCATCAAGAAGATCACACGGTTCAGGGTTCCTTAAGGAATGTACCTGAGATTAGTAGGACCCTTAACATGATTGAGGTTATATTCCATCATTAAGCTAGATTTGGCTGGCTGGGTTTAGGGCCTGTACAATCGCGTTGACGATGGCAATCTTCTGCATGTTGCGGGCTTGCATCTAGGTTGAAAGGACAGCATGACAAGCGCGCAGTAACATAGGGACCCCCGCAAAGTAGGACCCCCACTATTATTGCTATTACTACTCTTATTACTATTATTGCTGGTAGTACTACTTTTGCTAGGCCTCTTTTTTTTGAGAGCTCTGCAAATTGAGTCAGGCAGTGCTGCCATGCGCCTGCCCAACACAATCCTCTAACGAATCCGAACTGTGGGATGCAGGGTTTAGTGGTACGTGAGGCAGAGCAGGTAGGCCCCTGGGATATTTAATATTCCCTAATGGCTTTAATAAGGGACCCTATATACTAATATTTTTCAAAGGGTTGAAGGGGCCAACCCAGCATTTACCTTTTTGTGGTGGGTCTGTAGATGGCTCGTTAGGAACTCCTGTGTACATAGGGTTTTTCCCCTATACAGTAACTGTTACCACAAGGGGTACTAGGAGTTATCATGGCCCCTTAATAAGGCCCCCTTTAAGGACAGTTACTGGGTGGGGGAATGACCCAATGTGTACATGTTAGCAGTCCATCTGCGGAGACCATAAACCAAAAAAAACACCGCAAGACCTACACCCGTAAACCCCCGAACTCTGGACCCACGTAACCCTTAAACCCCAAACCCTGAACCCTAAAACCTGAAACGCTTCAAACGCAAAGCTTGGGCCCTAGACCCTAACCTCTTAAACCCTAAACCCTTCTAAACCCTAACCTCTTAAACCCTAAGGCTTAGCAGTCGAGGCTAAGAATCATGCCTATTAAGCCCTAAGCCGCAAGGGCTGCAGTTGGGGCTCCAAGAGCTTTTCCTCTGTACCCTGACGGTTTAAGGTGTAAGGCTTACGCTTAAGGACTTAAGGGCTTAAGGATTTAGAATTTCGGGGCTTGGGGTGTAAGAGTTTAGAAGCTTGATAATTAGCAAGGTTTCCCCCCTCAATCCTAAGATAGAATAAAAACTACATACCACAATCTTTTTGCACACTCTTACTACCTAGCTATAGGTGGGGGGGGGGGGGTAGCTAGTGGCTTGTACCTCATTTTCGCCCCTCGAAGCCAGTATCACTCTAGAATTTGGATATCAGTACCCACCTAC
>CAJNIZ010002368.1:377-26355 GCA_905231905.1 Symbiodinium pilosum | reverse complement strand
CAAGATTGTGTCTTTCAAGAGCATATGCTGACCAGAGCATCCATGCCCAAAACCATAATTCCGTTCATCTTTTAATGAGTGCGATTACCAGAGCATCCATGCCCAAACCATAATTCCGTTCATCTTTTAATGAATGCGATTACCAGAGCATCCATGCCCAAATCATAATTCCGTTCATCTTTTAATGAGTGCGGTTACCAGAGCATCCATGCCCAAAACATAATTCCGTTCATCTTTTAATGAGTGCGATTTCCAGAGCATCTATGCCCAAACCATAATTCCGTTCATCTTTTAATGAGTGCGATTACCAGAGCATCCATGCCCAAATCATAAATCCGTTAATGAGTGCGGTTACCAGAGCATCCATGCCCAAACCATAATTCCGTTCATCTTTTAATGAATGCGATTACCAGAGCATCCATGCCCAAACCATAATTCCGTTCATCTCCTAATGAGTGCGATTTCCAGAGCATCCATGCCCAAACCATAATTCCGTTCATCCTTTAATGAGTGCGATGCAATCTATGCGAACAGCAATTGCAACTGGAAGCATGCGGCTGCAGAGCTAGGCTTGGAGCACCGCGCAGTCACGCACCAGCTGAAGCAGTTCACCAAAAGAGTTGAGCCGGGAGCTGTCATGCTCTCCTGCGTCGCCGGAACGCAGATTTTAGACCGCACATAGCGTGATCTCAACATGTTTCTGCCAAAGCGGCTGGTGGCGAAGTTCAATGGCCACTCCCAGCTTCACCCAAATGTACAGCTTCTGGTTAGTCAATGGATGTGGAGAAAATCCATAGGCTCCACAACTCCCCAGGAGTTTTTGGACGCACTTGAGAGCCTGCTCTAGACAAAAGCAGTTTTTTCCGCGCGTTGTTCGTATGGGAATTTACAGCACGTAGTTTCGGGGGCCCCGAGAACGTAACTTTAACTTGTAATTTACAATACGAAAGCCCTTTTCTGCATGGAAAGCGGGGTAAAAACCGCAAGCCACGAAGTGTTGTAAATTCCCACACTAATGGCTGGTCCGGCCAACTTGAGTTCTTGCGCAAGTCCTTGAAAACCCACGGCAGAATACGCGCCGTGTACCTAGTTTGGACAAACCAGAATTGTTACAGCCCACGAATTTATGTCCGCAATCGCTATACCTGCAGAACGATACAAACTCAGGGTAGTTATTTGTCATGACTAATTAAGCGTGGAACCTAGCCACCCCCAAACTAATTGAGACGCAGCGCCAAAAAGGGCCCTAGAAACATTACTGCCCTTAGACAAGAGGCCCGTATGCAGCCGTATCATTTTTTATCTGCCCCCGTGGATACACGCACGGGGTCTTGAAGGGGTCGCTGGCTCAGAACCTAAGATTCAATAGTTTTCAGACTTACCTCCAGGTTTGGGATTTAGGGCTTAGGGCTTAGCGTTTAGGGTTCAGGGCTATAGGGGGTAGGCCTCTAGGGTGTAGATAACAGCTTTGATCGCTGTGCGCGCTTTGAACTTGAATTTTCTCCTGGAAAAGCCGTGGATAACCTCAGTTTCCGTCTTTTTCTTTTTTTGATTCTGCATTATCCCTAGGCCCTAAGCCCCAAGTACTTAATGCAGTTTCCATTACAGTGTTCATTCCTCTTCCGCTTGAGTTTGAAGAGAGGGGAGGTCTAAAAGAAGGACGAGGTGCATTAAAGGGGTTTTGGGCCAGTAGCGGACACCCAAATGGAAAAGAACATGGAAATCAACCAGAAACACCGAATTACATTGCTTAGGGCTTAGAGTTAATGCTTTTTAGGGTTAGAATTATGGAGAATCAAATGGAAAATGGAATGGAAACTGGAGCTATACATACAGGATATGCCACAAGAGGCGGAAGATCCGGGAAAGCATCTATAAGGATAGGTAAAAATCTCTTGCACTAAGCATGACCCAGGTGACCGTGCACACGCACACAGAGACGTTATCCCCGACCCTGAACCAAAAGCCCGGGGCCCGAAACCGTAAACCGCAGCCCCTAATTAAACTATGCAGTCTAGAGCCAAAACCCTAAAACTTAGACCTTGAACTAATAACCCTGACCCTGAATGTTAAACCCTACACCCTAAGCCCATAATCCCAGACTTCAAACCCAAAATTGTTACACCCGTGGGCTCTCAGGTCTGCAAAAAGTCGTGTAAGCCAGCTCTAACCCCAGCAGTTGCAGTCCGTTAGAACATCCCCAAGCCTCCAACCCTAAACCCTAAAGCCTGAAACCCTAAAAACCTATAAGTGGGGTAACCCTATAAGCCCATTTAGGGGGATTATAAGTAAGGTTACAAGCCCAACTATAAGTAATTACTAAGTCTCATGGGCATCTAAGTAACACGTTGAAGCCTAAACAACAATCCAAGGCTCTACAGACTTCGAACCCCATAGCGAAAGCCCTTCTCACAAGCAAGTGACTTAAAGCTCTAAACCCCTAAACCCTAACCCCAAACCCTAACCCCCTAAACCCTCAGCCCCAAATTCCTTATGCGGAGCTATGGGACCTTGCGTTGCAAGGAAACACTCGTGCCCGAGCAAGACGAGGATTCCAATAGTGTTAGTTTCGGGGGTTCACGGTTTAAGGTCAGTATAAGTATAGGGCTTAGGGTTTTAGGGATTTAGGGCTTAGGATTTAAGGCTGAGGGGTTAGGGTTTAGGGATTTAGGTCATTTTCGGGTTTACGGATTTAGGGATTTAGGGTCAAGGGTTGGGGGCTCAGGGTTTGGGGTTTGGAGGAACTGGGGACGCTGGCAAACCAACGAGTTTGGGTCCAGAGGTTTGTGGAACCCAAAACCCAAAACCCTCAACCCTAAACCCTAAACCGAGTTTGGGTTTCAGGGTAGGGATCAAAGTGGAGCCCCGTTCGGTCCTTCGAAAAAAACAGTCGTCTAGATAGGGCCATTTTCTGAGCTTCCATGTCAACTTGGGGGAAGTTTAGGGTTTAGGGTTTAGGGTTTGGGAGCTTTATGTTAGGTCAATCCCCTACCGTAATGGCCCCCAAATATGGAGTTATATAACAGGTCCCTTGTGGTACCCACTACTGACAGTGGGGTTGACCTAAACTGCGGTGGGCTGGTGGTATTCTTTGGAACAGCAAGGCAAGCGTCAGCCTATGCTTTCACTGGCACGGCCAAGGCTGCCAGATGAGCGGGAGGTGCTCTTGCGCCCACCCATCAGGGTCAAAAGGCTGCACCATCTCCGGGCCGACGCCATGAGCAGCCTGAGAAGATTCTTCCGAACCCTGCAGTCGCAGTGCCATCTCGATTTTGTTTGCTTGCCTCAGGCCACACGGCGTGTGGGACGCATGCAAGCGTCGCATGCTCCCACATGTGCCGCTCGAGGTCCGAGCCTGCATTGAGCAGCTCGATGTAGTGAGCGTGGTACCTCCAGCCACTGAGCCGCTCGTTGCGAGCGTGCCGGCTGTCCGTGACGGACATGACTTTTGGCCTTCCGTGGCAGTGTGAGCAGATTGCCTGAATTGTTGCTGTTATGTGTTTGGATCCTACAACACAAGCTCATGGAAGCAAAAAATGCAAGTTTGAAAACAAGCTTAAAATGCAAGTTTGAAAGCATGGAAACATGCGAAAATATTGCGCTTGAAAATAGGAGAAAAGGCGACGGTTTGGAAATTGCGTAAAAGTGCGAAAAAACGAAACACATGCGTTCCTGGAAGTGCCCTTATCATAACCGCTTATGGCTTAAGGGTTCTCTGGTCCAGAGTCGGCATTTGCACTTTGGAGCTGCAAGGCATTGGTACTCTGCAAGGCAGGGTTACCTGTCTTTGCTTCACTACAAATGTGAAGGCTGCCCCTACCTCCCAGGCCCTAAACCCTAGTAGTGTGAATTTGAGGTTCGATGGTGTCAAGACTGGGGTATGATTTGGATAGATTTAGGTGGAACTGCCGGGACCTTGAACGTAGTAAGATAGTGGCCAAAAACCCAGTAAAATCCGAGCCTATCGGGTTGTTGTTTTACATGCCGTGGGAGTTCAGCTGGTCATTTTGTAGCCGTGGTTTTGGTACCTCGCGCCCGGCATGCCGGGCTGCAGACTGCTACCAGCGTCAAGGATGGGAAAGCCAAGAGCCTTAATTGCACTGATATCTCGAACATCTTGGGGTTTATTTGCTCGATCGACCCCAGCAGTGCCCTGCCCTGCAGATCGATACCTCGCCTCATGAGGAAGTTGAACGAGAGATGGTCGAAGCTGGAGGGCCTCTTCGCATCCTTTTCGTGGCTTGATGCTAAGCAACTGTCAAGTTACCAAAGTTAGAAAATCATACTACTAGTATTTTTACAAATATGTCTCCCTATTCTGGTAGCTTTATTTAAGTCCCTCAGCAACCCACTTTCTTTGCCTGTTCTGATTCTCAGGCTGTTGCAGGGCAATAAGCTGAACGCGAACCGGCTGCAAGATCCCCAACCACATGGACCTCCATAACTTGCAAGTCATCATCTCCCTGTACCCCTAGGTCCATAAAAGGACTACTCGGATCAGCTCTCAAGCATTAGAACTTTAAGCCGCCCGAAAAACTTCAACGACAGCTTCAAGCCCTAAACACTTAAATCCTAAACCTTCACCCCTCAGCCCTAAGCCTTCAGCCGAACCCCCCCTACAAATCCTGAAAAAACAGTACTGGATGGTTGCCCAAACGCCCGAACCCAGACCCCCTAAAGGATCCACAAACTGGAGCCCCCTAAATGACCCCCAGTACTACATGGGGAAACTAGGGGATCATTGGGAGGTTCCATTTTTTGGCTCCTTTAACCCAAAATCCTAAACCCTAAACGTATATATCCCTAAATAACCCCTATAAATCCCTTTAAAGGGTTCCATTTTTGGGCTCCTTTAGGGGGTCTGGGAAAAGGAGCTGGTGGAGCAGATTGTAGGCAGCTTGCCCGAGCTGTTGAAGGAGCTGGTAGCCTAAAATGCTAGGGGGTTCGGGTTTAGGGTAAATGCTGGGGGGTTTAGGGTATAGGGTTTAGGGTTTTAGGGTTTAGGGGTGGTTTAGGAGACTTTATTTCTAATGGAAAATCAATGGAGAAAAACTGTGGACGGGAATAAACAGTGTAATACAAGGCTTGATAGGTAAGACTTGGGGGCTTAGGAGTGTATGGGTTTAGGGTTCGGGGGTCGAGAGGTGTATGGGTTTCGACCTCAGAGGCGTAGCGGGTGCTCGAGTTTCAGGGGTTGGGGGTCTGGGATGTTTGTTGTTTTTTTTTGGGTTTCTGTTGGTATTCAGAATTCTTGCGTTAACCTGGTACACCAGGAAACCATACTTTGCGAGGTATAAGGTATCTGACCTCGCGCAGGATTTTTGGGATCAGCCATGTAAGCTTTAGGGTGTTGGGTTGAGGCTTTAGTGTTTGGGATTCCTGGGTTCAGGGTTGTTGGCGCTTGGGCAAAAGGATTTAGGGTTTAGGCTTGTTGGATTGAGGTTTTGCGCTCTAGGATAGTGCCGGCCGGGTTTAGGCTTTGGTCTTAAAGATGTTTGGATCTAGTGCTTCAGGATTATGATGTAACGTAATTAATTGGGTTTAGGGTGGAGGTCTCTAAGTAGTCCCCAATATCCCAGGCGTTCCCAATGCAAAACAGGACTTGAAATGCAGATCCTCAAAATGATCGGTATAACGTCCGGAAGGGGGACCCCACGATCCCTTTACAAGGGTCCCTCAGAATAAGCGTGTTTAGGGTGGGCACTTTTGTTCCCCCCCCCTTTGTGGGGTCCTGAGTTCTTTATAAAGTATTTCCACAAGGGAGACCTTGCTTGTCCTAGATTAATGAGGATCCTAGACCCTGGACCAGACCCCTGGGCGGATCTAAAAAGTCGAGCCCGCTTAAAGGACCCTAGACTTTACCCAATGGTAGCAAAGGGTATCTAAACCCTAAACCCTTAAAAAACCCTAAACCCTAAACCATCTTAGGGGTTCTGTTTGCTAGATGTGTGGGTAGCCGTTTCAAGACTTGGAGATGACTGTTGAAGAAATAGGTAGGGAAAAACCACCGGTTTCGGGATGGGTTTGGGGTTTACGAAATTTCGGGTTTGGGGGGTTAGGAAATTTCGGGTGTTGGGTTTATAGATGAGGGTGGAGGGCTTTTTGGCTAAATTCCAACTTATAGTGCAGAATGGAGAATCAGATGGATAGCAGATTGGAAGATGAAATGGAAACAGGGATTGTGCAGCGGTTTATACGCCTTAGGGCTGGGTAGGACAGACCGAAGCTATAGTATACACCATATTCTATCTACTTAAGGGGGACTGTAACCTTGGATACTTCATCGAAGCCTTCCACACGGCTTCAAAAATCTCAAGCTCTATGCCTACTTTCCCAGGCTCTGCAGAATTGGGCATGGCATGAGAAGGGGAGACCCTAAACCCTAAACCCTAAACCCAACACCACAGGTTTTGGGGTTGCAGGTTCAAGGTGTAGGGCCTAGGGTTTTACAGGGTTTTGTGTTTAGGGGTTTCGGGTATAGGGGTTTAGGGTTTAGGGGAATATTCTCAGCCACCTTCGTCCCACTTAGGATTTGGCCCTGTACTTCCATTCAAAGGCCTCGTGGCCAATAGCCAGCCTGGGAAAAGCGTGGCTGGCGTTAGAGAGAGAGTCAGACTGTGAACCATCACCCGAACGATGGAGGGTTTACGGTTTAGGGTCCTTAAGCCACAAGTTTCTAGACTCCCAGGCACCAGACCCCAACTCATCTCCCAAAACCGCTACGCCTCCAAAACCCCAACTTACTCCGGTTAGTAGGGAAGAAGAAGATGTATTCTTTTGGGATTAGATAGGGATTTGATTCCCGTATTCCCGATTACTCACTAGTAAGCAAATCCTGCACGCTCAAACATTTTCAGGAGGACGGATTTGCACTGTTCCCTGGCTGCTTGCGCCCATCCAGGCAGGGGTCTGCGTAGCAGCTGCAGTCGCCAATCCCTCGCGGTAGTTTAGGGATTTAGGGTCTAAGGTTTGGGGCTTGTTCAGGGTGCGCATTGTATAGGGTTCAGGAGTTTGCGCAGGTTTTGGGCGAACTTTGCCCGTTTTTTGCGCCCTAATCCTATGAAACTTTGCTTTTGCTTTTGGCCTGCATCTGCTTGAGGGTTCAGGGTTCAGGGACCATGTGAACTCACGTTTGGACAGTTTCCTTGCTGTCATGTTTCATTCCTGCAGACATCTTCCGCGAATTTTGGTCAGGGTTCAGGGATTCAGGCAATCCTTCCCCAAATGGCCAAAAGCGGCCGCGGATCTTCTGCCAGAACAAAAATCCTAAGCCTAAAGCCCTAAGCATATGGTTCTAATAGTTATTGTAAACCCTTCAAGGCCCAGAATCCATATAAATAAGCCCCAGAGCCCTAAATTCCGAAATGTTGTTCTGTCTTTTTTTGAAATTCCATCTCCCTATATAAACCCTAAACTCTAAACCATAAACCCCAGACCCATAAATCCCCAAACCCTAGAAACCCCAAAGCCATAATCCCTATTCTAAACCCTAAACACCCAAACCCTAAAACCTTAAACCCTAAAGCCCTAAACCCTAAAGCCGAAATCCCTGTTCTAAACCCTGGACACCCAAACCCTTGAAACCCTAGACCCTAAGGGCCTAAATAATCCTTGTCAATCTTGCGAGGTTGTGCCTCTTCGGTGCCACGGCAGGCGGACAGAGCTTTAGTGCCCCAACACCAGATTCTCCAGTGCCTCTTAGGGGTTTAGGGTTTAGGCTTCAGGGTTTAAAGGGGGAAACAAGGTGACGACAATACAATGGGAATATGAGGGGTATAGAAGGCCTTTTTGGGGTTGGGGATAGATATGGTGTATATGAGGCTTACTGTATATGAGGTACTCCACCCCCTCCCCCTCGTCACTGGTCTAGAAATTGAGCACTGTACTGCTTCAGGATTAAGGATTAACGGTTAAGGAATTAGGTTCGCAGGGGGCATCAGGCTCGTATGCAAACCTGAGTGGCTTGAGTACTTCCTGCAAACTTTTCAGGTTTGCCGAAAGTTAAACTAGAGGCGACCCCTAAGTTATTTATTCCTAAATCATTCTAAATCGAAACCCCTAAACCGTTCAAATCTCCAGCACTTGAAGTCGGAGGGATGTTCACTGCACAGGTTGTGTGTAGGGCTCGGAGTGTCCAGACAGACTTACGCATTGATTGGGCCCCCCTTATTACACTCCCCCCTCCCCCCAAAACTCATCCACAGCTTCCCCCTCACCTCCGTCAGGGTATTCAGGGGGGAAGATAAGGATTAGTAGTTGAATCCATGATTTTGACTGGTTCCAAACAATCCTACCCAGTCTAGTTTTGGGCGGACTTGATAGGAGGAGCCAGAAAGGAGTCAGAAGCTGAAAATCGCATTTGGGCTGGCTGGCACTTGGAGATTATGATGAATGTCCCTTTCGTTTTACAGAGGAAACCAGTTAACTTTTGAGGGCCCCAGCTCTCACCCAATAGAGCAATACACCACTGCTATGGGCTGACAAGGGACAAGTCTTGAACATCGTCAATGTGTTTACTCGCGGCATCCGGCTAAGACTTCCTGACCCGTGACACATCAACAGTTTGATGCACGGACCTCTTTTTCCGTGCGCAGCTCCTGCCCTACCCCAGCTAACATGGAAACCCAGCAAAGGGCTTACAAAGACTACAGCCCTTTTGATAGCTGAGTGGCCTCAACGAGGTGGCGGATACATAGGCTTATGTGCAGGGTTTTTTGGGGATATATCGAGATAGATAGGGCTATTATACGGTTTAGGGTTTCCAAAAATTGGGAGCTCTGTTTTGGGAGTCCCTGCATAGGGGTGTTGCAGCTGAGGATTTACGTACAGGTCTATGTTGGGGCCCCCTTTCTGTGGATGCGGGAAATCTTGCATTACCTGCTTAGGAAGTACGGTAAATGGGCGATCCCAACTGGTGCAGATGTCCTCCATCCCCATACCCTAAACCCTAAATCCCAAACCCTAAGCCTTACAACCTAAACCCCAAACCCTAAACTCCAAATCCTGAGCCACGAGGCGCTGTAGAGCCGGCACTACTGGGATACGTACATAGAGGAAGCGAAAGAAAATGGAAGCGACAAAAACGGTAACCGTGATTAGGCTTGAACATATAGTATTTAGGTTTTAAGATCAAGTATTAGAGCTTAAAGTTCAGGATTTGCGGTTTGGGTTTAGGATTCAGGGGCTCCAGGAACTGAGCAAGTAGTTCTAAACGGTGCCCTAAACCTTGTACCGTAAACCCTGAACCCTAAACCCTAGACCCTAAACCTTAAGCCCTAAACCCTGAACCCTAAACCCTAAACCCTGAACCCTAAACCGTGTGGGAGGCAGCCCAGCTCCAATGACTTAAGAAGTCCCCTAAGCCTTCAGGGTTTAGGGTTTAGGGAATTGAAGATTTTGTGGTAGTTTCGTGTCATGAGCCGTAGTCCAAACTCCTTAAAGGGGTTCTATGAGCAGATTGTATGGGGCAGTATTTTAAGGATTATAAAGGGAGATACTAGGAGATGAGGTTATAGCTCATATGAGCTCTGAACTAAAGTTGTAGTATGTTCCCTAATACGTCCCCTAGAATCCCCATATATCCTCCCCTTAAACCCTAAACCCTGGAGTTCTCCCCCCCCAAAACCTGGCTTCAGTTGGTAGCTCACGTGTTTCTAGTCTGGATAGAATCCCTTCAGCTCAGAACTCTAACCCTAAATCCTAAGCCCTCAGCCCTAAACCCCTAAACTCGCAAACCCTAAAACCATAAATCCTAACACTCGAGGTTTGGAAGCTGTGAGAGACAACCTTGGAGTTTCCATGAGTTAAGGGGTCCCCTTTCGGGGGGTTCGCCAGAATTAAAATCTCTATGGGGGTTATGTAGGGTTATAGGGTTGTAATATAGGGTTATGCACGGATATATCGGGTTCAGGGTTTAGAGTTAGAAGCTTAAAGAGTTACCAAAAACGGGACCCTAACTTTGAGAACTGCCCATGTGTCTACTATGGGGGTCTTATTTTAGGGGTTGGAGAAACTAAAGTCCCCTTACTATAACACAGGGGCCCCATTGATTGAAACCTGCCCATGGGTACTGCTTGATCCAGGGGGGATCATAGGTCATGCCTTCAAAGTCCCTTTTCAAAGAGCCTGTGCGGCTTAGGGGTTTAGACCTTAGGGTCCAGTGTAGAGGCCCGAAGCGTTTTACGGTTTAGGGTCTGGCCTTCCAGCATTGTTCCCGTATAACTTAACCTATCCGCATGTACAACTGTAGCATAACAGACCCCCAAGCTTACTTCTAGACACTTAGATCCTTACATACGTTGCAAAATCCCTCTAGGCTTCCTTTTCAGTTTCCACTTACTCCGCCATTTTATTTTCCCCTATTCTTACAAACCTGGGCCATAAGCCCGAAACCCTAAACTTCCTGGGCTGAAGCCAAGCAAAGCCTGACCAGGTGGAAAGTGCGACCTGCTTCTTAGCTGTCCGAAGACCACTCTACACACGTTTCCTTACTGGTGGTTAGTAGGGAATGAGAGCATATATGCACATGTGTATATGTATGTATATAGAGGGTTTAGGCTTTATGGTGTAGGGTGGTTAGCACGGGACAAGGGAATTCTATTCCCTTATTCCCTACGAGCCCCCAGTAAGTTTCGAGGTCTTAGGGTTTCAGGATTGAAGGGTTCAGGGTCTTTGGGTAAGGGCCTAGGGTCAGGTTTGTCAGGCTGAGCGTTTAGGATTTCAGTGAGGAGCTCTAACGCCAACCTTAGCCTTCCCATTTCTGCTACTTGAGCACATGAGAAGCCTAAGCCCTAAACAATAACCGCGTCGTGATTTCACCAGTTTTGCTGTGGGCACAAGAGGGGATCTCCCCAAACCCTAAACCTCAAAGTTTGGGTAGCAGAGATTCGGGCTTAGGGTTTAGGGTTCAGCGTTTAGGATGCACGGCTTAAGGCTTAGGATTCAGGGTCTAGGGTTCAGGTCCTAAGTCAAGCTTTTCCTCATGGTAGAGGTCACCGAAAAGTTTTCAGTTGGGCCCCTGTATACTGCAACCACCAGAGCCTGCGCCTTCAGAGTATCCGGTCTGGGATGCAGCGTCCTAACTTCATTGGCTTGCCCTGCTACCCCCGTACACTACCCTGAGCCCTAAACCCTGAACCCTAAACCCTAAGCCCTGAACCCTAAACCCTAAACCCTAAACCCTAAACCCTAATTCAATATTGATTGGCGCTGAATATCCTTGAGTTGCACTGATTACTGTAAGGGGAAGGCTAGGGGACTGGTACAGGGACGGGCAGGGGAACCCAATGAGGACCATGGCCGGTTTGGGGATTAGGGTTTAGGGTTTAGGGTTTGGGGTTTTGGGTTTAGGGATTAGGGTTTAGGGTTTAGGGTTCAGGGCTTAGGGTTTAGGGGCTTAGGGGTTTAGGGATTTAGGGTTCAGGGCTAGTCATTTCTGGGTCCTGGAGGGGGCTGGTACTATAGACGTTTAGATGGTCTCTGTGACATAATATTGGAGGGGTATTCAGGAGTTCCATACGAGATCCTAGACCAGGCTCCTGAACCCTAAGCCTTGAAACTTCAACCCGGTCTATTCCCTGCTAGGTTCTCAGTTAATTAGCCCCAATCATCTTGCCAAAGCCCATAAAAAGCCCATGAAGCCTTGTTACAAACCCTGAAGCACCATAAGCCTACACCCTAAACCACTAAACACTTACACCCCTAAACCCCAAACCCCAACACCCTAACCCCCGAAACCCCTAAACCTTAAAACCTTAAACCCAAACCTTCAACTTTGCGCCCTGCAGCCGTTAGCCCCCAGCCATGAACCTTAAACCCCATGAACCAAGTAAACACGTAAGCTTCCGTAGAAGCGATATGAATCCTAGAATCCCCACAAACCCTATAAACCCCAAAGCCCGAAACTTCCTAAACCCTTAAAGCTCCTAATTAAAACCTAAGCCCTAACCCTACAACACTCCTAAACCCCCAAACCCACCAAAACCCTGGAAACCTAAACCCCTAAACCCTAAGCCCCCACGCCCTAGCCCCTTAACCCTAAGCCCCTACGCCCCAAAACCCCCTAAACCCCCTCAACCCTATACCCCAGCAGTTTAGACTATAACCCCTATAATCCCCCATATGATCCCAGTTTCCATTTCATTTTCCATTTTCTTTTCCATTTGATTCTCCATTACAGTAGTTTCCATTTTCTTTTTTATTATCCCTATATACCCTAAACCCTAACCCCTAGACCCTAAACCCTAAACCCTAAACCCTTAACCTTAAACCCTAAACCCTAAACCCTAAACCCCCTAGGCATGCCGACCACCTCAGCTGGACGGGCTGGAATTTGCTGCTCAAAGGTCGCCGCAAGGATGCAAATGGCGGATCGGGCTCCCAGAAGGTATAGGGTTTAGGATTCAGGGTTTAGGATGTAGGGTTTAGGTCTTTCTAGGATTTAGGATTTAGGGTTTAGGGTTCAGGGTTTGAGGGGTTTGTGGGGTCAAGAGTTCAGGGCTTCGAGTTTGGCGGTTTTTGTTTACGAGTCTGGGCGTTCGAGTTTTTTTTTGGGAGGGGATTTAGAGGTGTAGGGTTGAAAAGGCTTAGAAATGAGGTGACTTTCTCAAAAGTTTCATATCGGTGCAATTTTTCGGGGCCGCCAGGTATCTACTTATGACTCCTTTTGGAGGCTCCTTTTTCCAGGATCCTTGCGATGGCTTCATCAGTTGGTGAATCCTCGAGGTCACACTCGGTGACGGGCACGCTTGGGCCCCGTAGAATGACCCTATGCCCATCTACCTGGCCTACCTATCAGAGGATTGAAAGGTCCCTTAACTACAGGGTCCCCGAATCGAAAGTTACGCGTGACCTACCGGGTGGGGTCCATCAGCTAGGACTTGGGTAGAAGAACAACTGGTAAGGGGATAGGTATATAGTCCCCCTTAAGTGGATAGAATATGGGATATATGGGGATCTTGTCATGATATACCCAAAGCCATATTCTATCTACTTAAGGGGACCTGTAGCTACAAGTTATGGGCTTCGTAAGTGAAGTTATCTACCTAGAGGGCACCACACTGTCATCAACCATCGGCTCCTTGTGCGGGCCCCTAGTTTGTGATGGCGAAGTGTCATAGGACCTACCCGTCACCCCAACTACCTGCAGCTTAGTAGTAAGTACCTCCTATTTAGTAGGTATAACCCATAAAACTGTAGGTACTTGGGGTTACACCTATAGAGCAGGTAATGCAGGGGCCCAAAGGTACCTTTTGGATTTTGAGGTCTGTATGAGATACTTTGTACCTGAATGAGACAAGAAACCTAGGACCGCAATACGGGTACCTGTGCAATTCCTATAAGACCCAAATTAAACCAGCTTCCGTTTAATGTTCCATAGTCTTTTTCAATCAAGGGTTGGGGCTACCAGAAAAGTCTTTGTTATCCACAATTATATGTCTGCTGCTCCGTCCAGACATCTTTCTATAAGTAGTTCAGGGTTTGAGGTACCATAGTATGGGTTAGTAAATGATAGGGTTTCCTTGTTATAGTAACTTGGGAACAGGCAGGGTGTTCTTGGAGTTCACACAGACAGGTCAAGCTTTACAGAAGTTTCGGCTACGGCTCATATTGGTCGGTGGGTTTGACTTGACATTGACGGCAGCTCATCAAACGGCTGGTTCGATTCGGTTCCGTTTCAAGGGTTAATAAGCAGTGTACTGCTTCTCCGCTGAAACGCTGAACCTTTCCACAGTCGCTCTGTTACCACGTCCTCATGTTCTATGTTCTAGCTTGTGCGTCTTGTAGCGCCGAGGCCTTAAAGCGGATCCGCCCGAATCTACTTCTACATCTCTCAGTAGGACCAGGGCCACAAGGACCTAGAACCCACTCTGAAAACTTTAGAATGAAGCTAAATGCTGCAATCTCACAACTTTCTATCCCCGTAAAGGAACCTAGGGTTTCCATTTGATTCTCCATTCTTGAGGGCAGAAGGTCTGCCCTCGTAGCTTTGACACTATGTGATGCTGTCCGCTGCTTACATTCTGCAATCTACAATTTACAAATACTATTAGGTTGGACCCCCTTGTTGATATGCGCTGTATTGTTGGGTCTCAGTACCCCCCCCCCCACGGACCCAAGCCTTCAGAACTCATAAACCCTAAGCCCTCGTTCATCATAACCACAGGTATAGACTCTCAGCTACGCATTGGGGCTTGCACGCAGCATGTCTGGAAGGGCAGCACATTGATACGGAAATCTTTTGCGCGCTGAAGGTGGCACCTTTTCTTCGCGGTTGTACCTGCAGAAGCTGGTGTGCAAATTCCCTGGGACACACTCTCCAAACAGCCTTGGGTCGGGCTTTGACACATTCTCATTCACCATATTCACATGGACAGGGCCCCGGGCGTTTCCTCCGGCGTGTGGAAATTCAGTTGCCCAGCGCTGCGCATCTCTGAGATCTACGCCACATCTTGCAGAACCCTACCTCTACACCCGAAAGCCAAATGTGGTTTGTAGACCAGGATTGCAAGTACTCGGCTTTCTCCAGAGAAGAATTCTGCAGCTTGAAGCATTGTATGTGGTCCTTTCATGGGGTTCTCCAGGAACATTGGGGTACCCTTATCTTGGGAAGCTACCATGCATCCTCGGTACTTGTATCATGCACTCCAAACTGCCTTCTGAGAATGGAATTGGCCCCGGCATTAGCAACTTGGCTTTAAGCCTAATCCTTAAGACCCCACCCGTGAACCCTAAGCTCCAGACCCTGCGCGCTACACCCAACGCCTGAAATCTAGACCCTAAGTCCTTTACTCTAGACCTTCCACTCTGACCCTTATAAGCGCAAAGCAGTAAGACCCAATGCAGGAAGGTTCCACTGCACAATCTATGAACCCAACGGAGCTTGCATTTACAGAGGGTTTTGAAAGGCATGATTTATCTGGCTCATGTAGGGCCTTCAGGGGATTATGCGGTAGTGTGTTTTTGCAGAAGGAAAGCGCTGGCGCTTCCTGCTCAACACGCCGACGACGACCAAGGTGTGGGGGATCTCTGGTCGGGGATTGGGTTTGGGGGTTTTTGACAAGCTGGGTAGGCCCCTGGGATATTTAATATTTTCCCTAGTTGCTTTAATAGGGGACCCTATATATGAATATTTTTCAAAGGGTTTTAGGGGCCAACCCAGCAAGGGGTTTGCTTGCTATAGCCGCGAAACTGATGCAAAACTGCGCAGGGCATGTCTTGAACCGGGCTTCTAGGGCGGATAAAGAGAAAGGGTGTCACTGGGTCGCAGGTGTTTCCTTGTGGCACGGAGGATCAGGGACTTGAGGCGTAGGTCGGGTCACATCCCAGCTTTTGATATTAAGGCGAAAAGTCTGCGCCGATAGTACGGCCTAGAATCTTGAGATCTATCTCTACTGAGAGTATACCTTGCGTAGACCTTTCAATGGCCCTAGAACCGCCCCGAAAAAGCCGAGCACTAACCTCCTCACACCGTGAACCCTAAGGGGCCAAGATTCGGACATATCAGGGGCCCACAGTTCCAACCCTAAACCCTAAGCCCCTAAACCCTAAACCCCACAGTCCCAACCTCAGAGGTGAGAATCTATGCTTGACTTCTCGCAGGCACGCCCCTAGAATCAGGGAGCTCAAAAGGTGGGATCTACTATATTGTGGCTTATCCTATACCCCACCTTTCTTCATCCCACCTTTTGAGCCCTTGATCTTTGATCGAAGTCCCAGTAATTACTTTGGAGGCTCATGGAATTTAGGCTTATAACTTTACTGCTTATCCCCCTAGCTGGGCTTATGTACCTTACCCCAATTGTAAGTAAGGTCGTAAGCTCCGTTACCAGTAGATACTGAGTCCCATGAGCCTCCAAGTATATAATACAGGGGGCGATATACATAACGAAGGCTATAGTCCTAAATTCCTGCACAATTCTGGTATAATTAGGATATCACAAGTAGACCTCCAGGTGATGTTGGTCATTTTTCAAGCCTGACAATTCCTCTCGAAGACCTCATCAAATTCTCCATGATGGCCCCTGCCTAACACGAAGCTCTACATGGGTGGTTGTCAAAAATGTGATCCCTTTTTGGATCCTATTATAATACGGCACCTAATATTTAGGGTACCCAAAAAGGGACCAACCCTAAACCCTAAACCCTAAACCCATAATTTTGACAACCACCCACATGGTCCCTAAACCTTACAAACCAAAACCCCCAACTCCAGAGCCGGAAAGCCTGCAAAAACGAACACAATGGAACCCTTCCTAACGCCCCCAAGCCTTAAATTCCCAAAAGGGTCCATGTCAATGTAGGTTTATGGTCCATGCTTCTTATAGGGCCTAAATGTATACCATTTACTTACATTGACCCTAAACCCTAAACCCTTAAATCCTTAGATCGCGTGTGGATGTTTTCCTGGGGGAGGTTCTAAAGGCCTGGCGCGAGCCTTACGGTCTGGCGCTCTCGGGTCACGAGGAGAAGCTTGGCCTTGGTCTGGAAACTTAGAGGACAGGGTTGATACCAGAAAGGATGTAGGGTTTGGCATCTGGGATTTCGGGTTTAGGGTTTAGGATTTAGGGTCTAGCACTTAGGATTTAGGGTTCAGGATTTGGGGTTTAGGGCTTAGGATTTAGGGTTTAGGCTGGGTTGGGAGGGTTGAAGTCTCCGGGTTTGGATTACGCAGCGAATCCTGCATGGTCATGGGTTTCCCTACTCCCCCCCGCCATACTACACCCCTAGGTTCCCCTTTAATTCACCTTAAGTAGGCCTATCCCTAAATAACCTTAATTAAGGGAGGAACCTAGGGGGGTAGTATAGAGGGGGGGGTAGTAGGGCAACCCATGACTTTAAGTATCCTGCACCCTCGACCGGTAGTTGGAGCTATTTCGATTTGTGACCTTGTTCTTTACTAGGGGTTTGAAGCCAAAGTGTTTGTGTGGATTAGTTTTTTCAAGTTTTGCACCTGTTGTTTATCCTACATTCTTCAAACCCTAAACCCTTAAAGGGCCAGCGACCTTGAGGGGTGGGGAGCATGGGGTCTTGGAAGCCCCGAAGCCCTGCAATCCCCAATGTTTCAAAGCCCTAGATTTGGGGCTTAGGGTTTAGGATGCCGGGTTCAGGAAGCTCTTCATTCCATAGCTTCAAAGCCTTAACCTTACGGTTCAGGTCAAAAGCTGGAACCGTGAACTGGGACGAATGATCCTTCCATCTTAAAATCAGGTAGATACTCATATTGCAGCCTTCTGCTTCGACTGCCCACCTTCAACACTAGGTAGGGCAAAGCCTAGGTTGTAACACAAGCAGATAATATCCTACAGTCTTAAAACTATGCAGAATGTTATAGATAATGCTAGTGTCTCGCAATTTCCCTACTTTCCCCGCAAACCTTCAACAAATACAGTGCTCCCCCTTTCCACGTACTTTGCACTTGTTTGCGTTGTTTACCATCATTTGCGGAATATTCCCTGTGCACTTGAATTCCTCATGAATCCTAAGCCCTGAGCCCTAGCATTGCCCCCTGGAATCCTACACCCAACGCCGAGACTCCTTTCCATTGCTGGCAGCTGGAACTCACGTGAAGATCTCTTCCAGCTACTCCCATGGACAGGCCCCTCATAGTTTACCCTTTAGGGTTTATGGTGTTTATAGGGGTTTTCAAGAATGATGGGTCCCTTTATGGCGGTTCCTGGAACAAGGACTAGCATGTTGGAGTCTAGATTGTGATCTCGCTGTTTATGGAAACTGCCTTATACTCGGACCTCCCAACTGCCCATAATCATAATCGCCTGTAGTGCGAGCGCGAAGCGTTTACACTGCGGCCTAAGCAACTACCAATATTTGTGGTTCTAGGTTCTGTGTATAGCCATGGCAATAGGGTACCTCACATAGGCCTCAACAATGTTGGTAATGTTCGAGGCCCCTGGAATATAGGATTCGGGTTCAGATTTGGTCCAGCACCCGGGTGACTGCTCGTAAGCATGGTGTAGCCAAAGTGGTTTGCTAATTTTGCCTGCTGCCAGTCGTGGGCTTATGGTTCGGGGGCTTGAGTTTGAGGTTCAAAGCTCAATGACTTAGGCTTTGAGTTCCTGTGATTGTTCAGACCTGATTGTGCTGGGCTTACTGACAGCTGTCTGCTTCGGTGTAATTATAGGGTTTCGGGCTGAGCGGTCAAGAGGCGAGTCGAGTTGATGGTTTCCAGATGCTTTAGATTTCTGCGTGTGGTTTTGAGGTACATGAACAAGAGACCCCTTATGTTTGGAGATCGTGGTCATCTCTTCATAGACATACACTGACTACCTCTGATGGAGGCACTGCCACAGACACTGCCAGAACCCCTACTACCGACTCATCTGCTGCCACCATGAGCTATACTAGCACGAGACGAAGCTAGTCTTGGACGTTGTAGCCGAAGGCCTTCCCAAACATCATCATGCTCAATGCTTCCTGAAGCCGCAATCCAGCATCACGTCTCAAAACCCCGCCCAACCCCCGGCCACCTGAAGCTGCCTTTCAGTTGCCTCGCACATTAAGACCTCGGCCTCCGCCAGTCATAGATAGATAGATAGATAGATGACAGATAGATGATAGATAGATGGATAGATAGATGGATAGATAGATGGATAGATAGATAGAGATACACACACATAACTTGTCACAGAATAGCAGACAGATAATATCATCCTTGCATGGATTATATGTATATGCAGATCGACTGATCATCGTTGTATATATATATACAGACAGACAGACAGACAGACAGACAGACAGACAGACAGACAGACAGACAGATAGATAGATAGTATACACCATACTTTACATATGGCATAGTATGACATATTGCCATATTATACATATAAGAGATTGTAGACTCCGGTGCTGGAACTTGCGTGCAGGCCTTGAAATTGTGCAAGAGGCCGGAGTCGGAGACTTCTGCACAGGGACTTGTAGAGCTTCAGGGATTTTTGTCCGGGTACACTACAGCACTTGGGGTTTAGGACTAGAGGATACTAAAGGTGTAGGGTTTGAAATCAGATGACACAGAGGGTCGTACAATCAGCAATTATCTTTTCTCTCTTTCGGCTAACCCTGAACCCTAAACCCTTCTTGTCTATCTGGGCGCCTCTACATGGTCTGGAAGAGATGTTGAAGCATGTGCGCCGATGCCGTCAACCAGCTGACGTGACCTATCCTTCTTCCAGTATTACTAGATAATCCATACATAATCCTACAGGCAGGATGCTTAAAACCCTGAACCCTAGTACTATCATCAGTGGTCGTGCTTTTCGCAGGTACTGCGTTTCCTAGTTCACAGGTGGAAGGTTCTATTCGGCCCTGACATCCTAGGAAGCCATCACCCTAAAGCCTAACACTCCCAAGTCTGAAATCAGAATCTTAGCCATGACTTATTGGTGGTTCACAAGATATTATAGAGGGCTCATATAGGCACTTTATTCCCCTAATCCCCCACTAACAACTAGTGAAATGAGTTTCAATTGGTTTTGAAAATGGTCTTATACCACCCCTGAAGTAGATAGAATACGGCTTTGGATAGATTATACTAAGATCCCCATATACTCCAAATTCTATCTACTTAAGGAAGACCATAACCCCAAAATATACCCCATTATAATATACTAGTTTCCATTTTGTTTTCCATTATCTTTATTTAGCCCCAATAAACCCCAATATTCTATCTACTTAAGGGGGACTATACGCATACCACTACAAAGAGGACTTCGTTCCCTGGGTCAGTGTGGGATGCATCTAGGGTTTAGGTTCTGTTGGTTTTTCTGTTGCGCTAAAACCCGACAAGGCATGCAGCTTATTGGTGGTTAGTACGGAATGGGGGAATATAATCCCTATGCAATTTATTTCTATTTTTCCCTACGAACCACCGGTTTCCAGAGCATAAGACGCCCGAGGCCGGCCAACTCCTCGTCTTTCCTGGCAGTTGGTTTCACCAGACGCTGGTGAAGGCCGGCCAGAAGGGTGTGCAACTAAGAGAAAGCCAACTTGTTACAGCCAGGGAATCTTCCACAATCCTCTTGAACCTGACCACTACCCTTGAACCTCCAAGTGAGCTAGGATCTTGTTACAGGTTTTGGTGAGCGTACAAAGGTTTCCTAGGAGTGCTGGCGAGTGTATATCTCACATGTCCATTTCAGGGTGCACACATACATACGCTTGACACTGAACGTTCTGCATGACCCTAAGCCCTGAACCCTAGACCCGAAGCATAAACCCTAAACGTACTAAACCCTAAACCTCACCTAGCAAGTTGTGGTATTCTAGTGTACTAGGGTAGTAGGGTGTTTTTTTGCAGCCCCATTCGTCAAGTAGGGGCTTTTTATGAGGGTTCCGTTTCTTCGTCATGTTCAGGTTCCTCTTTGCTTTCAAAATCTTGATTCGCGCGAAAGGGCTGAGTGGCCATATGAGGGGTCTAGACCTCCAACCTTTTAGTGGGGTTTTGCCGGGTTGAGGTTGAAGGATTTAAATTGCGGCTGAGAGTTTGGGGTTTGGGGTTCAGGGTTTAGTGGAACTGGTTGACTATAAGAGGAAACCATATCAGCTACCGTGTATCGATGGCATGGTAACTTAGCTTAAGTTTCTTGACAGCAGCCTGCTTTATCTGGTCTTCTGCGCTTGGCAAGTACTGTAGGGGCGCTCAAATTGCTGCCAATCTCGTGGTCCTACATTTCTTATCTTGTATTGGTATAGGGTACCTCGAATAGACCACAAAAGGATCTCGGTAGTTACTGAGGCCGCTACAGTAGCTTCTTCCATCATTCACTAGATCCCAAGCACAGGCCTTGAATCCCAAACTCCCTCTCCCCAAGGGCTTAACTATGAATTCTGGCTTATGCTAACAAAGCGCGACCATCATGCTCCAAACGGCCCTGATGATTCGGGGACAAGACCTCAGGGAACATGCAACTAATTTTGCGTTCCCGGATCCTCAGGGACTTTAGATCATGGCTTGTGATAAGCAATGATTATGACCGAAACTATCCTTCATCCAATCAGGGCCACAAGTAGAGTCCCCTGTGCATACCTCCTCTACCCAGGGTCCATAAGGGTTTCCTTCCTGCAAAACACTGAAAAATTGTACCTGGGAGAAGTTGTCAAAGACGTTGGTCTGCAAGAACTTGTTTCTGTAAAATCAGTATGCTTCACCTCTAAACCCTAAGCCCTAAACCGCTCATGCGAGTTCGTACATCTGGTTTCCTTGTTCGGTACGGGTCTGTGTGGGTCCTTATTCTTTGCAAACAATAGCTCAAGCAAATTTCGCGTGTACTATAGTCTAAAATCCTTAAAGGGGGGTGATATAGGGTTTAGGGTTTAGGATTCAAGGTTTGGGGTTTAGGGTCTAAACTCCCTAAAGGAGGGTTGTATATGGGATTCTATAGCAGAGTATTATAGGGTTCTTAAGTAGGGTTCTTCAGGGGAATACTAGGAGTTTAGACTATAGCGCATGTAACATTGAAGCCCGCGTAAGTGGGCCAAGATTTGAGGAGGAAAGTCAGCCCCAAACCCTAAACCTCCAATTTCTGGTGGCGAAGTTCTCGGCTATGGGTTTGCCCTGTGGATTTTGAACTGCAATTTGCCCTTCCCCAGACTGACGTGCAACGCATTTGGCTTCTTTGTCGAAGGGCAGTACCTGAACCCCAAAAGTAGGTAAAATAATGACTCCAAACCCTGAACTCGTAGACTACTCCAGTCTCCATTTCAAATCCGTTTTCTTTTTCATGTGACTCTTTATTCTTGGAGGGGGTTATGCAAGATTGTTAGTATTAAATCCTAAACCCTAAACCCTAAACCTGAGGTTTGGGAGGCATGGGGACGCTTACAAGTCCCTTCAGGGATCGGACCGAAAAAAATGCCATCATCCCCCAGTGTAATATGAGCTATAGTCTAAACTCCTTAAAGGGCGGTTTAGGGTTTAGGGTTTAGGGTCTAAACTCTTTAAAGGGGGGTTATATAGGGGTATATATAGGGGACTACTATAGGGGTTATTAAGGGGGACATTAGGAGTTTAGACTATAGCGCATAAAGAACCTGCAGACTACTTGACCCCCTAAGTGTGTAAAATAATGGTCGTTTTGCTTGTTTTAACCTAGGGTTAATACTATTCAAAATCCTGCATGACCCTGAGTACCTTATACCTTTGGAATTGTGGTAATATGATATATTAAAAGTTTTAGTATCCACAATTAGGCGGGGGAAACATTTCAGTGAAATCTAGGTCTGTGACACACTGTAGATCCAAAAGTGGCCATGACAGACAATAATGCCGGCGTCTCATAACATGTCCATCTAGACCTAGTCCACATACCCCTTTGCAACCATCATGCTGAAAAATCCTCCCAAAGCTTCATGCTGTCCTTCTTTATGCCAATATTGTTGATGGATTCAATCCTGCACCACCTTAAGTCCATAAAGTCCCAGGACTTGCAGTAGTTCAGGGGCCCTAAGTGGTGCAAGATTTCTTTCATCGACAGCCTAAACCCTAAAGCCTAGACCCTAAACCCTGAAACCTAAACCCTAAACCCCAAACCCTAAACCCTAAAGCCCAATCATCTCTTGAAGGAAGCCAGCTGGGCTGTCTGCGCACAGTTCCTGAATGCCAGCAATGCCCCAGACGTGCTCCATGACATTCCTGGGTTGCTGTCAAGGAACTTAAGCTAAGTTACCATAATGGGTATATGAAGCAGTTAATAGGGTTTCCCCAATTACTTAAACTAAGTTACCTGTTTATCTCCTTGTAAGAGAGACTTAAATGGAAAAGAAGATGAAAAATGAAATGGACACTGGGGTAATAAAGGGATTTGAGGAACTTAGAGACTAAGTTAGCATAATGGGTATATAAAGTATTTAATAGGGTTTCCCCAATATGGTACCTTAAATTAAGTTCCTTAACAGCAACCCAGATTAGGGGCGGATGCGCGGTGAAGGGGGGTTTAGGGGGGTTTAGGGGTGCACTGGGTTTGGGCTTCAGGGTTTGGGACTTACGTGTTAGGCCCCAGGCTTCAAACCCTGACCCTAAATGATACAGTAGGTTCCATTGCATTTTGCATTTTCTTTTCCATTTGGTTCTTGGGTAGAGCATCCTAAATGCGACCTTTCCCTCCAACTCCAGCAAATCCAATCTAGGTCTCCTGATGCCAAAGCGTAGTTTGTAAGTAGAATTTCAGGTCCCAGTACATATCCTATTCGATCTACGCAATGGAGGTTACCACCCTAAACCCTAAACCCTAAATAAACCCTAAACCCTAAACCGCATTTGGCTTGTGGACTCAGGCTCATGGGTGAGGTGAGGTGACGGTGGGTATGCCGCGGCCGCAATGATTAAAATTGCCTTCATGCACTGGTCCGGGGGCCGGTCCAGTATCAGCCACGAATCCTAAAGCAAAGCCCTGTACCGTACACAACGCTGACCTGATACTATGCGGAAGACACCTGCGCCAAGATACACCCAACAGGCCAACCCTTTTCCCCGAAAAGGTTCCTACATAAAAAGGCAACAGACCGCGGACTCTGGTGATTGCAGTTAGGCCTTGATTCCACTAGGGCTTAGTAATTCTATAGAGGCCCTAAGTTCTAAACCCTAAAGTCGGCTGGAATCCAGAAAAACTACCCTCGCGGACGCCTGCACAACTTGAAAGCCAATGCTTAGAGATTTTACGGTTTAAATCCTGTTTTCCAAGGGTAAAAAGGATTGAGACTAGTAGGCACTTAGGGTACGCTAGAGAGTACCCTAAACCCTAAACCCTAAACCCCAAACCCTTTCACCGCGTGAAATTTCTTGCAGCCCCTGAGCCCAAAACCCTAGCCCTAAACTCTAAACCCTAAACCCTAAGCCCTAAACCCCTAAACCCTAAACCCCTAAACTCCAGCCCTCAACCCCTAAAGCCTACACACCCCCTAAACCCCAAATCCCTAAGCCATGTGCAGCTCCACAGGTGCTGGGGCACATCTGCGACTGGTGTCGTATTCCACGACCTATCCAGGGAACAGTGAAACAACAGGCCTAGGACCCAGGGCTTAAGGCTTATAGGGCTTAGGGCTTAGGGTTAAGGTAGGTTTAGGGGTTAGGGGCTTAAGGCTTATCGGGCTCAAGGCTTAGAGGGCTTAGGGCTTAGGGTTGAGGTGGGTTTAGGGATTAGGGGCTTACAGGGCTAAGGGTTTAGGGCTTACAGGGCTTGGGGTTTACGGTTTAGGGTTAGTAGTTAACCTTAGGAGGCCTTAGGGTTTAGGGTTTAGGGCTTAGGGTTTAGGGGTATTTAGGGTTGAGGGCTTAGGGTTTAAAGGATTTAGGGTTTAGGGCTTAAGGCTTAGGGGGATTTAGGGTTGAGGGCTTAGGGTTTAGTGGGATTTAGGGTTTAGGGCTTAGGGCTTAGGGGGATTTAGGGTTTAGGACTCAGGGTTTAGGGGGAGTTAGGGTCTAGGGTTGCTGTTCTAAGGATACTTGCGAAATCTAGCGAAGACATTTCGGGTTCCACTGTGCCGCTAGTGAGTCTGTATCTACTTAGGGTCCACATCAGAACCGTTCCTGACTGGAGGTACTGTTACGGTGGGTATTCAAAGTCCGGCATGACCCGAAGTACCTTCTACCTTGGGAGGTGTAGGGCTGGTATATCAGGGTCATGCAGGCCCTAAACCCTAAACCCTAAACCCTCTTTGAAGAGTCAACAGTCAACAGATCCCTTGTGTGCTGGAAGTCACAAAACATCATGAACCCTAAACCCTAAACCCTAAAGCTTAAACCCTGAACCCTAAACCCTTTCACCCTAAACCATAAACCTTGAACCCTACATCCCATTGCCTACTTTGGGATGAAGGGCGTTATAGCTCCCGAGGTTGCCTTGTAATTGTCCAATATCGTCTTTGGGCGGTTTAGGGTGTAGGGTTTAGGGTTGGGATTGTGGTTGCGGGAAAACGGTACAATGCCAAATACATACATATGTACAACCCGAAAAACTATTACCACCGTCCACAAACGCATTACAGTAGCCTAAAAATCGCTGATGCTGTGGTTCTAGATTCTTTGTATATTATGCTACACGGTACTGTGAATGCACATCGACATGGTATTATTGGTAATTATAGAGACCTCTTTTTTTACCACCGGATTCAGAAGGAGCGCATTTCAGAGTATATGAATATGTGTTGGATCCCGCTTTTGGAAAGATTATGCTGGAACGCAGACAAGCAGAACAGGGTTTGGGTTCGGCTAGAAGATCGTTCTACAAGGAATGTCAGGGAAGAACGTCAGCAGTTTTGACGTTTCTTTCCGTTCAACTCCTCTGGCTGTTATGGTCATAGCCTTGAACCCTAGAAGCCGTATACCCTAAACCCCTAAACCCTAAACCCAAAGCCCTAAAGCTGAATATTTAAAACATGTAATATTCTGAGCCACATCGAAACCCTACACTCTGACCCATAATACGTTACAGCCTAAACCCTACTGGGCCCTTAACCCTGCAATACCCTAGACCCCAAAAAACTCAGGGTTTAGGGTTTAGAGACCTGAACCCCAAAGTCCTAAACCCTTGGTCGGTCGGCAGGTCGACGCCGCCTTGAGTGCAGCCTTTGCAGGACGTGCAGCCTTGGCTGGCGCCGACGGTCGTGAGGCCCCGATGGCGAGTTTCCTACGGTGGGGTCGCCTCGAAAGGTTTATAGGGGATGAATATGGTTATGTAGGGTTATATAGGAATTAGATAGAGTTCAGGGATATTACTTCCAATACTAGAGAAGCAAATGGGAAATAGCATGGAAAATGAAATGGACACTGCGTGTTGCCAGTTGCTGGGGTCGAGTTGCAAGAGCGGATAGATGCCTATGAAGCTGGCAGCACTTGCCGCTAGGGTAACTGGCAAATAAGGCTTTCCTGACTGACTGAAGCGCTGGCAGCATATTCGACTTTACCGGTGATGGACCTGATGGATAAGATCAAATGAGCTTTATTTAATTCGGGGATACTATGGTACCC
>CAJNIZ010002367.1:8459-26355 GCA_905231905.1 Symbiodinium pilosum | reverse complement strand
TTTTTTTTTTTTTTTTTCGTTTTGAAAGGGTGTATCTCGGTGGTAGGTACAACCATGCACGCCAGACTTGTCTCTCCCAGATTTGGATGCCAATGCTCGCTGGGGTGAGCAATGATTAGGGTCTACGACATGTGTGCCGGATCTGAGGTGGGGTTGTGCACTGGCTACTACAAAGCAAGGCGTATAAAGCATGGTAGCTTCTTTGACTTGTGAACGGGAAGCCGTGTGAGCTGCAGCTAAAGCTATTGAGCTATTGAAGCGGGGTCGGAATCGCCGTGTGCGGGTCCTGTAGGTTTCATATGTTGGTCATACTTAAACTGTAACTAATAACTAAGATGGCTGTAATACTAGTATCATGAGAATCAGGTTCGGAATAACTTCCAATAACATGGAAGCCCTCACTCAGTCCCTGCAAACTCCAAGACCCAGCCCCCTCCCTTCTTCATGATTCCTAGTAGTAGCTGGTACCAAGCAGTAGGATCTACTTTCTAGACCCTCCCAGGGGTCTAAACCCTGAACCTTTTTGACCACATTGCTCTAAACCCTGAACCTGATTCGACACTTGCAGGCAACTGGCGCCATGAAGCCGACCCATTTCATGAACTCCTAAGATCAGCTTCAGAGGAGCTGGCCTTGAACGCTCCAAAAGCGTAGCCTCCAAACCCAAGGTAGGTTTTGGGGTCAGGATTTAGGGTTGAGGGTGTTATAGGGCTATATAGGGGTACCTAGGACTATATGAGAGCATTTAAGGATTAGGGCTTCCCAAGGGATATAGAGTTCAGGTCTGGGAGTTCTATTGGGATTTGTAGGGTTCATATATAGGGATAAGAAGAGGATGAGTATAATAGACCAACCAGAGAGAATCAAGTTGAGCAGAACATGGGCAATGAAGCCAACGCTACTATTTTGTGTGCTGTTTAGGGCTAAGATGGGCTAAGGTTCGGGAGTGGTTCAGCAAAGAGTTGGGTACGGTCTCTGTGTAGGGGTCGGAACAAGTTTCAGGATGTAGGACTTTCTGAAATCGTTTCTTTCTGTAAGCGCTATTCTTTAGCGCGCGGCACCTGCTGATTCCAGGCACAGAACAGGAACCTGCTCGAAGATTGTGGAACCTGATACAACTTACTCTCTACATACTCGGTAGGTCATGTGTCCAGGTTATGTCGCGCAACGTCCCTGATGGTTCTGTTCCAACGTATGTAACCTATTCATAGATATGATTCGAACTGACTGTCGCCATCAGCCATACCGGACCAACTATGACTTGGACTTGCAAGACATAAATATGTACATATATATATATATATATATGCTACCCCTCCCATTGACCAAGCTTTTCTGGATGAACTCCTTTTGAATTCCAGTTGAGTGAAAAGAAATCTTGGAAGACAGTTTTGGGGGGTGGCTTTGAAAGATCCAACTAGAATTAAAGAGCAATCTAGAAATCCTGGAATTCTAGTTTTGAAGGTGGCTTTGCTTTATATAAATTCGTTCTCAAAACCAATTAGGGATAAAAGCGAATTCCTTTTCCACTCCCCTCAGAAAGCAAAGGGGAAGCTTGGAATCTTGGAATTTTAGTTTTGGAGGCGGCTTTGTTTGATATGAATTCCTTTTAAATACCAATTAGGAACTAGAACGAAATCTTGACATCTTGGATTTCTTGTTTTAGAGGTGGCTTTATTACAATCTCATTTGGAATTGAAAAGAGACTTTGGGATCATGGAAGTCTAGTTTTGGAGGTGGCTTTGCCTTGTATGAATTTCCTTTAAATCCCAATTAGGATTTCAAGAGGAATCTTGAAATCCTGGAATTCTGGTTTTGGAGGTGGATTTGCTTTATTTAAATTCCTTGTAACATCCAATTAGGGATCAAGGAAGAGATCTTGGAATCATGGAAGTCTAGTTTTGAAGGTGGCCTTGTTCCAGCTAAGTTCGTTTTGAAATCATGAAAGAGAAATCTTGGGATACTGGAATTCTGGTTTTGGAGGTGGCTTTGCTCCAGCTAAATTCCTTTTAAAATCAAATTAGGAGTTCAAGGAAATCCTGGAATCATTGAATTCTAGTTTTGGAGGTGGCCTTGCTTTATATAAGTTATCCTGAAATTCTAGTTTTGGAGGTGGCTTGGCTCCACCTAAATTCCTTTTAAGATCAAATTAGGAATTAAAGAGGAATCTTGGAATCCTGGAATTCTTGTTTTGGAGGTGGCTGTGCTTTATATAGCGACTGCATCTTGGGTAAAGGTTGCCTCTTGGGTAGGGGTTGCCTTTTAGTTGGAGTCTTCAGGGTCTAGGTATTGGTTGGCAAAAATTGTTCAGGACAACTTCTTCCTACGATTTAATCCAAAAAGGTTGAACGAGTTGCCCTGAGCAACTTTTTCCAACGAAATGATGGTTTTGGAAGTGGAAGATGTGGGCCTAGTGCCTGAGATCCTGTAACACCAAGAATTCCTTGAACAGGTTGTCCAGGACAACTTTTCCAACCATTTTCAACCAAATAGGAAAAATTATACTGGACGACTTTTCCCAACACAACCTCAGGAGATTCTTTGGAAACCCATAAATTCATGGAAAATGTTGGCCATGCCAATGTTTTCCATTGTTTTTCACAGGAATTCATGGAAAACATTGGCCAGGCCAATATATTCCATGATTTTTTCCTAGATTTTGGGGCTGGTCCCAGGAGATTTTTGGAAACCATAAATTCATGCAATATATTGGCCAGACCAACATATTCCATGAATTTGTAGATGTTATCAGACAGCATTAAACATAATTGGCGGACCCTAACCAAGGCACGACCCTGACGCAAGATGCATCTCAAGGTGGCGTACTTGAGCAGAACTTATTGAAGAAAACCTTGGTCAATGGGGGGGGGGTACCATATATATATATACATATATACACACATATATATATATACATATATAGACCCAAGCAAGCATGACACAATTTGGATTCACGTCATGCAGAGATGCATGTGTAGAGGTACTTTGAAGAGGTTTCCGTAGACGTGAAGCTTCTGAAGCAACATTTATGTATTACAGGTTTGGACGCCACGAATTCAGTGGTTGGGTCAGATATGCGACCTTGATCGATGGTGGCTGCAGGGTGCTTGTTATGGGTAAGAAAGCCCATGCACATATTTCGTTGGGTGCTACCCTGAAGTTGCCTCTCGGTCGAAAGCTATCAGGGGGCATGAAGCCCAGCGGGGACGTCAAATGGATCCGATCAAGCCAAAGCAATCGCTGTGCAACAGTTTCCACGATGCATTGGAATGCGCTTTGCAGCGTTTGTGATAGCCTGTGGCTAGGAGCAGTCTGCGGATTTGTTATGACTGCAGGTTGGCTTAAAGGAAGGGTTCGGATCTTCTCCGAAGAGAGAAGCCTAGCTTTTGTTGTAGTCTGCCTACAGTTTGCTGCCATGGCGACTGAGACGATGATCGCGGAACTGCCTGCCCAGGCTTTGATGGGTTCACTTCCCACTCTGCTGGGTCGGTATCAGCTGACCAAGGGAGAGGCCTATGCCGCGGCCAGGGAAGCCAGGAAGGTCCCACTTCTCACGAAGGAGCGAGGTGTTGCGTTGCAGCTGGAACTCATGGCAACCTACAGTTCGCCCGCCTTCCAAAAGCAGCTTCACGAACTCGGCCGCACGCTTGGGTGGCTCGGCCAGCATCTGGCTGTTGCTTTGCTAATATTTGGAACACGGTACTAGTGCAAGCTACAGGAAGAACAGTGTTGTCCTGATAGCATTATGGCGGGTAATGCCAAGTGTTTGATAGAACATCTATCTTGATATGGACCATGCAAAGCTCCACACAGAAATGGACCAGGGCCAAAGCAGCACAAAGCAATATCAGTCATGCCAACAGATCCAAGTTTTTTGGTTAGACGAGCGACTCTGAAAAGCCATCTGAAACCAAGTTACAAGCAATGTAGGTTGAGAATTTCAGACAGGCAGCATGGGTGCTCATCAACTTGCGGTGGGACCTGCCCTTGAGGCTGCTGTAAGATGAGGTAATCTGGAATGAGTCTGCAAAACCCCAAAAAGAGCACGCTCATCTATGCGCCACCCGATCCAGCAACAATGTTGCTGTGTGACTTCTCCTCTCGACATGCTGTTGTCTCTAGGGTCTAGTGGGTTATGTCTGCTCACGCATTCCAGAATTGGCAAAGCTGTTTGACGGTGGTGCTGGCATTGTTCTCATCACGGTTTTTGCGTAGAAGGAGGGGGTGGAAGGTAGAATCAGCCAACCCAGCTCCTTAAACGGAAGCCTGCTACGTATGCTCAGGCCTGCGAGCAGCAAATTTCGGGCTGCATTGTGCAGAATGGTGCGCCATGCCCAGATGGAGGTCATCCCCACGTATGGCAGCTCAACTTGAGCAGTTTTGTTGAAGACCTGGGATTTCGCAATTAGTAGGCTGCCACTTGGGGTCCTGCATTTGCCGTATGGCATAATGGCATACGCTGATCTCGTTGTGGGCTGCAGATTGAGATACTGAATATTGGACAAAATAGTTCATAAGCAGCAAGACGATTGATCATGCCACTAACGTTAGACAACCTGTTCTCAACCGCCAGGCTTCGAACCCTCTGAAGAAGGGGTCGAGACCATGTTGCGAGCATTTAAATCGCTGGAGAAGGATCCTGACATCGAGGTGCATGGGTGGAAAAGGGACATATCACCCAAATATAACCCTATGCATACTCCCATCTCATACCGTCCTCGATATGGTCCCCAGAAAAACCCTGAATAATCGTATAAGGATTGCACCTCTATCATTCTTGCAAAGTCTTTTGCATATGTGGATAACTCACTTGCGTTTCGATTCGTATCCCTGCCATCTTTGAAGGAAGGAAGGCTATGCTGATGAATGGCCATTATAGTAGTTTCTATTTTCTTTTCCATTATCCCTATATAAACTCTATATTATATTACCCCTATATAAGCCCTATATTACGCCTATGTACCTTGACCTGAAGTTTTAAGGTCAACAGCGTGGCCATCAGGGACTTGCTGTCCTTGGAGGCCCCACCCATGGAAATGAATGAGAAGAACAAGGTCATCGAGAGACCAGTGACCAAGCACCGCATCTTGGACATGCAGCTTGGCTTTCGCCCCACTTCAGCCCTGAAGCCAGGAAGCATTTTCGGCTTGCGTTTAAGGATATTGTCCCCCTGTAAATGGAGAATCAAATGGAAAAGGACACGGAACATGAAATGGAAAACGGGGGGAATACAGGGATTTAAGGAACTTAAATTAGATTACCATGATGGGTATATATACTAAATAATGGAGTTCCCCCCAATATAGTACCTTGAATGAAGGAATAAAAGGAATTCAATTTAAGTTTGTCACTTTTAACTGGGACTCTCCACCTCCCTACTCTGAGACAGGGACACAAAAGCAACTGTAAGGCCTAAAATGGAAGGATCCCCTATGACAAGAGACCCTCGTTAGGGAGTACGCATGGCCCTAAACCCCTAAACCCTACACCCCGAAGACCCTAAACCCTAAACGCCTAAACTCCTGAAACCTGAGCCCTAGTCCACCAGGCTTCGTGTTCAGCTCATCGAATTTAGCAAGGCTACCTTCCAGGCCTGCCGGGTTTAGGGCCTTCGGTTTTGGGGTTGATAGGGGTTTAGGGTATAGGGTTTTAGGGTCTGGGTCTTTTGTGTTTAGGGGTTTAGGGTCTAGGGGTTTAGGGTGTTGTCGCGGCTTCTTGTTTTTGCATGTTTTGCACTCGTTGCTATGTTGCTATAATATCTAATCTAGGACTGCTGCAACACTAAGACGCTTGTTTGTTGGGGTGAGCGATGCCGTTGTGCCTCCAGGAGCCATGATTAGGGTTGGCAGGACCCTTCAAAACCCAAAGTAAAGACTTGGCCGCACTGCTAAACTTCACAGTAAGCCCTGCCATTTAGTCTGTTTTTCAACAGCAGGCCGACGTGGACGAGCTGAAGAAATGTGCTGACTACAACTCTGGCCGAGCAGCTTGGCGAGTGGTGGCGGCACTTGTAGCTGCTCCTACCTTTTAGCTACGCTGCTACTGCTGCCTGTGCTGCTGCTGCTGCTGCTGCTGCTGCTGCTGCTGCTGCTGCCGCTATGCCAAAAACGACGACGGCGGCTGCGGCGGCGGTGACGGCAGCTGCCACTGCTGCTACTAGTGCTGCTACTAGTGCTGCTGCTGCTGCTGCTGCTGCTGCTGCTGGGTGCCCGGCTTCAGTCGCTCCGTGTTTTGTGAAGTTGTGCCGCAGGTGCGTGTCCAATGGGATTCCCATCTAGGGCCACGACATTGTGAACATCTTCATTACTTTTTTTGTAGCATGCAAGCGGGCGTACTTGGGGGTTTCTAATCTACGTGCAAGCGCGTGTATTTGGGTATGAAGATGTGCGGCCGTAGCATTGTGCAAACCGCAAGCGCATGTGCGTGGGAGTTCTCATCTATGGCCATGGCGTCACACATATCTTCATTATTGTTTTGATGACTTGCAAGCGTGTGTACTTCTAGATTCTCATCTATGGCCATAGCGTTAGGAATGTCTCCATCACAGTTTTTGTAACTTGCAAGCGCGTGTACTTTCGGTTTTTCATTTATGGCCGTAGCGTGGTAAGAGCCTTACTTACTTTACTGTCTTTGTACCTTGCAAGCATGTTTACTTGCGGATTGCTGTCTGAGAGCAAAGTTGTAAGCATCATCTGTGCTAGTCGGATTTTCCACTTTTCAAAGGTGTTAGTTGAGGGTTTCTTCTTAGGGCAATGCCGCTGCAACATCTGCCATGCGGCCTTACATCTGGCAGTGTGCTCTGGAGGGAGGCGCAAAGGTGGTTTTACCCGGCCGCATGCGGACCTCGCGCAGCAGCATGAAATAAGTTGTTCTTGTTCCATTTGAGCCAGTCACACGCAACGCGACGTTTTCTTGTTGCAAAACTGCTTTGGACAGCACATGTACTTTACGTCTTGTAGTTCCTGGAGTGAGTTTACATGCTGCCTCAAAATGCGGTGTGCACCTGGTGAGTCGCATGAATCAGCAACATCAAAGAGGTGTTTCATCTCATTTGACCAACGAGTCACGCCACCCGCCTTTTCTGTTGTTTCAAGACTTGGTTTCGAAAGCGCTTGTACAAGGCGTGTCATGGATCGTTGCGTGACTTGACATGTTGCCTGACAATGCACATGCGCATGCGCATGTTTCGCCAACAAGTCACATGCACCGCGCCGGTTTTGCTGATTGCGAAATGTGCTTTGGACAGCGCGTGCGTACATGGCGTTTCATGCTTCCTGGAGTGACTTCATGTGGGTGGCGTGACTTCCTTAGTCCCACTGTTTTTGCCACCTATATACTGCTGCTACTGCTGCTGCTCGTAGTGGTGGTGGTGGTGGTGGTGGTGGTGGTGGTGGTGGTGGTGGTGGTAGTAGTCGTCGTCGTCATCGTCGTCGTCGTCGTCGTCGCGGCGGCGGCGGCGGCGGCGGCGGTGGTGGTTATGTAGTACGGTTACTGCTGCTGCTGCTGCTATCACTACTACTCTTACTATTACTATTACTATTACTACTACTACTACTACTACTATTTCTACGACTACTACGACTACTGCTACTAGTAGCCCCCCCCAGCTACCAACTATGTTTGCTTAAGTTGCCCGTATAATTATGCGGGAGGCGACATTAGCAAACAGTAAGCAACATGACAACCAAAATGCTTTTCACGCAGGGTGCTGGTTACTAAACCCCTAAACCCTAAACCCTAACCCCTAAACCCCTAAACCCCTAAACCCTAAACCCCTAAACCCTAAACCCGTAAACCCTAAACCCTGCTTTGTGAGCCTGACCTTGACCATGGCTCCAAGCTATGCCAATGTGGACACACTGTCACCAAAGATTTCCGTGGTACAGTCAAAAATGCGGGCCAAAATGACGTTCTTACGGATCCACATTGGTCGGAAAAGCCAAAAGAAATTTGAAAGGAATTAAGTTTGGGGGAAATTGACTGGTTGAGTTCAGCTTGTACGCAGTTATACCCCCCCCCCACCCCCCAAAGCTCTGGTAGCGAAAATATCGACCAACATAGTTGGTGGGGGGGAGGAGCGCCTAGTACTACTATTTCTGTTTTTAATATAATGTGAAGATTACATGCGGATCGCATAGAACTGCAGCCAATTACTTTGCAATTGCCATGTAGGGGCTTCCAGAAGTTCAGGGCCCCTTTGCAGGGGACCTTATAACCGGCATTATGGTATATGGGAATCTAGATGCCTAAAGAACGGTGACTGTTTTTTTTTTTAAACCACTCTGTGGAACTGCAGCACACCTGTTACATCGCGGTATCACTGCTCAACGGTCACTTATGATTGGTAAATCGCTTGACGATATGGTGCTCGCAACGTTGCGAAGGCAAAGGGATTGCTGCCATCCCGAACGGGTCACAGCCGCATGTTGAGAGGATCTTGAAGGCATACGGTGATGTTCAAATTGGACTTCTTAGCACAGGGGGTCACAGACCTCAGCTCTGATAAGAATACAAGAACGACTGATATACGCAATGTGTTGCATAGCACGTATTTCATTGTTCCCTGTATGCAAACCTTCAGCACTTCTAACGTACGACAACAAAGCATAACGATGGATAACCTGCCTGGTCACCTGCAACAACCTGTTAGCGAAAGAAAGCCGTGGCTGAAGTTGTGGTGTTGCATCAGTTGTCCCAGGAAATATCTGGACCCCCACTACCCGGTGCCCAACTACTTCTTGATTCATTCTGGATGAGTAGTGGGGTACCAGGCAGTGGGGGTCCTGAGAGTCAATAAGATGCTGGTCGAGACTCCCTGCCTGTCTCAGCGCAGACAAGATCCTGAATTACGGCCCATAATCAATCGTGCACCTTTGGGAAATGAACGTGCAAGAAATCCTAAGCCCTGCCATTAACCCCAATTATGCACAGGTAGTAGCCATGACCCACAGAACTGTAGGGAATTCGGGTCACAGGTAATCCCCAAAAATGACCCAGCGCAAGAACAAGCCTCTGCGAGCCTGACTCAGCTTCAACTAAACCTCCCTTGCTGATATGGAGATTCCCAAGAATTAGGGGTCTCGTTAAAATTGAAGGTGCTTCATGGGAGTCCCACTAAAACCCTTCAAAAGGATCCGAGCGCATTGGGGACTATATTGGGATCCTACCATATGGGCCCCAGCCGCAATGGATAAAACTCTGCAACAGGTACAAAGGAGAAAGAGGTATGGGTTGGGGCTTCAGAGAAGACAAGTTTTGCTGCTTGAATTATAAAGGGACTCTACTGGGAACCCCAAACTGGGAACCCCAAGAATATAGTAGGTATATGATAGGAATATGCCTACCAGGGTCCTTATATTCCATTATATTCCTGCTATATTCTTGGGGTTCCCTATTTGGGGTTCCCAATAGGTCCCTTTAAATTAGGGAAATGCAGCAACCTCAGAGACCCCGTCATGAACAACATGCGTAGCAAAAGGCCCCAACCAAACAACAGTTGAGTAGCGTTTTGTTGGTGGTTGAGCCTAGTAAGATTATATTCCTTATATAAAATACTATACCCCAAAGGAATGATAAAATCTTACTCTATAATGGTTACCATAGTATCCCCAAGTAAAAATACTACTCAGTTGGATAGTAACTACAGCATGACATAAAGTGCTTAGATTTGCCCTTATTATGAATGGTTCCTGTGGCAGTACCCGAAACACGCTCTGGACTTGGGTGTTGCTTTCAAAACAATCCCTGGCTGTCGTGTTGTTCCTCTTGTGAGTCCCTGCAGGACAGGAATGCGGCGTGCCCGGTGGCAGACCCTTGCTAGTCGAAACGAGGTTCTTGATATGAGCTACCGTCCGTATTCCTGACTACCCAAATGGAGGCCAGCTCCGATTAGGAATCATGGAGCTGTTGATCCTAAAAATCCTGCACGACTCTACTGTACTATAGTACCCAAATTCCCAAGGAACAAAGCACCTAGGGTCATGCAGGATGTTGAATATCCACCATACGGGTGACACTAAAATCACCAAGAGAAGCCTCACACTCAGCACTCCACCTTCGGCCCTGTAGAATATCATCCTGAATCCTCAACCCGCAGTCCCCAAAGGTAGCCCTGGCTACCTTGTGATAATCCCCCAACCCTCAAACCCAGGTCCTATGCATCCCCAAAAACCCTGAAATATCCTGAACTCCATGTTTGCATGTTTACGTTGCTTCAAAAGGACCTAAACTGTCACAGTGACAGTAGCTCACGAGAGTCCTTCTCCGCAACCTTTAAAAAATCGGAATATTTACTCTAAGGGATTTGGAAGCCCAGTAGAAATTATAATTTCAGCTAAATATTAGAATTCTAGGTAACAGAAATTAAAAACTATTTTCAGGAACCTTGTAGTTTAGGGTTGAGGGTGTAAGGTTGAGGGTTGGAGTCTGAGGAAGCCAGGTTCAAGATGAGATATAAGCTATTGTCTAAACTCCTTAAAGGGGGTTATATAGGGGATTATATAGGGGACTACTATAGGGCTTATTAAGGGGGATACTAGGAGTTTAGACCATAGCTCATATTATGAACAACTTCCGCATTTCTCACAGGATCTCCACATTGGAGGTTACGGAGAATGGCCTTAAACTTGCAAACGTCTGGGAAAATTCACTTTTTTTAAATGGTGGGTCCGTCTCTGGTCGGTCGCACGCTCGGTCCTAGAACTTTTTTGGAGGGCGGGTGAATTCGGGTGTGTAATGGCTTGTAGTCTGGGGTTTAGGGGTTGGAGTTTGCTAGAGGGAGCTACGGCCTGTTAGATCCTTATTTTTGGGTGAGATGGCAATACGCTGCAATCAGGATCCCTTCTGTAATTCCACACCATACGCCCTTAAACGCTAAACCCTAGACCCTAAAGCCAGATAATTGGTACCCTGTAGAGCATTTCCTGGTCATCTGTAAGACCTAAATGTTGCTTAGTCGACTTTGTGAATCTCCTCCCCTTCGCAATGAACCAGGGATGAGGCCATTACAAAGGGCTCTTCTTGTTAAAGCCGTCCACAAGCCACAAGGGCCACTAACGATTCCCAAAATGGGGGAAGCCCAATCCAGGGTGTAGGGTTTAAGGACTAGCGTTTGGGGATTATAGCAGGAGCCAACTCATTATCCCCCCTTCAATTGCGGATGGAAAGTGCTTGCAGTACAGTGGGGCTGGCATAGTCTGAAACAGCAATGCTATCAGGGTTTAGGGTATATCCATTAAGACGCTCCGAACTATAAAATAACTTCTCTTGTCCCAAGCCCCGTCAGCCACACTGTATAGCCCCGGCGTCCATTTGATTTCGCATCTCCCTTTGCAAATGATCTCCCACTATATCTCCAAACCCTAAACGATATATACCCCTACCCCTACCCCTCAACCCTAAATCTTTTAGATCCCTTCTAACTTCGGGTTGTCCCTACCTATGGAGGACCCGCGCAGGCAGCGCATCTGAGATCTTGCTGCATGAGTGAACCTGACTTTTCAGGGGAAAAAGTGCGTCATCACATTCCTGCCCTAAACCCTAAACCCTGGACTGGTAAACGGGATTGAATGTATGGTTATAATGAGTCCTTCCCCCACTGCCCCTTAATCTTAAGGTTTAGGGTTTCCTTCCTTTGCCCTTGCAATCGCTTCCCCACACCTGGGAGCTCCCATTAGGGTTTAGGGTTTAGCGTCCTGGGGACTTAGTAGGTTAATACTGGGGATACTTATTCTATAGCGTAAATGGGTTCTTAACCTGCATACGAAGTCCCCCTGACCCTCCAAGTATAACCCCACGGCCCACGGCATTAAATTGTAACTTCAGGGGCATATAAATCCGGAAGAACACTTTTAAAAGGGCAGTACTGTTTTAAAAGGGGCCACCTGATAATGAACTGGGGTTCTGGAACTATCAACTAGTTATTCAACTGAGCATTTAGTTGAAGAATCTCAACCTACTAAATATTCACGTGATTTTACTCAGTGATTCATTTTGTAGTTAACTGTTGATTCTCGATTGGGTTTGAAAGGACTTTAAATGCAGCCCCATCTAACTCTTGCAATAAATAGCCCCCCCCCTCCACATTTTAATATTTTTCGGGCCCCGGATCATTTAATGTAAGGGAGTTGGGGATTGTTTAAGATTAGGGGAGAGCGATCAAAGGTTACCCCATAAATTCAGATTCTCAACCCCAAGCCCTTAAATTCTCGACACCCCAAATCAAAAGGCCTTGAACCCTACTTAAAACCTGAATCCTCAGCCCTAAGCTCAAATCTAAAACATGGCATCCTAAAACCTTAAGCCTTAATTCAACCTTCTGATGCTAAACACTAAGCCCTCAATCCTCGAACAACACTGCCCGCACACCCCGAGTCATGGAGCGAGAAGATCGGTCCCTCTGTGCACCTCCATGGGAGCGCAACGCGACATCGCAACTTGCTCAGCGGGTGAAGTATTTGTTGAACAAAATAGCCCTAGGCATCCAAATAGCCCAATGTAGGTAATATAGGGTTTAGGATATAGGGTATAGGGTTTAGGGTTTAGGGTCTAGGGTATCTTTGGGGTTTAGGGATCCAAATAGCCCAATGTAGGTAATATTTACAGACTTTAGGGTCCAATGTAGGTATTATTTGTGTACTTGGATCCTTAGGGTAGGATTCTCCTGAACAAAATCTCGTTCCGTCCCTTGCCCCCTTCTTCTCCTGCCTGCTCCTGGCTCAAAAGCCACGCTTCGAGTTCCCAGAACTAGAGGTTCGGGGACTTCTGTAGATCCACGTTAACACCTATAGACCCCAAACCCTAAACCTCAAGCCCTAAACCCTTAAATCCTCAAGGGGGCACCTCAGCCATGCTTGAGGCTCCATGCCATTGGGATGTATAGGGTCCCTGTAAAAGGGCTCTAAGGATTTGAGGTCCTCCGGCTTCGGGTTTAGAAATGAAATTCAAGCTTTAGGGTCCAAAGTTCAGGGTTTGGGCGCTTAAATGGATAGACTATGGGAAAATCAAACGGAAGATGGACAATGCAAGCAAGGGAAAGTGGATGTATACCCAGGGCCCACATAGGATTCTACTGCAAGGCCAACAAAATTCGCATACGGCTCTGCTGCATGTGGTACTTGCATCATATAAGATTTCATTATCGTCGGATAGTCTGACGGCTGTAATTAAACCCTGAAGCCTGAACCCACGAAATTGTTTTGATCTTTACATTGCACCCTATAGAGCATCCCCCCTCTGGCAAGGTGGTTCTGCGGCTCCCATCTAAGATAGCTCGTGTGACATCGGTCGGCCCAAAACGTCGTGGAACGCACACCTGGGTGTACGGTTTGGATTTTCCTGGCTGGGCTCTGACAAGATTTAAGATGTTTAAGGTCAAAGCGGTCAAGCATTGAGTTGGCCGCAATTTAGGTGCTTCCATACAACTGCCTCAAATGTGAAGTGTGATTAGCTAACCAAGCTTCTATTCTTGGGACTTCGTGGTCTTTAAAACAACTAGTTGGCAGCCTTCAAAAAAACATGTACTATAAGTTAATCCCTCATTATGGGGACCCCCAGAAGGGCACCAATAATCCTAGGAAACCTTCATTGGGGCATTACAGTCTAAGCGTATGCGGTGAATATGGATTGTATGCCCGTGCACTCAACATCAAACTGTTGCGTGTGTATGCTTTACATACGACATACACTGGCGAGCTCGCACGTCGCATTGATGTAGCATTCCTCAACCTGATACGTATATGTGTTTCAAGACTACGGTAGGGAATGAGCAACCATCAGAGTTTTGCTGGTGTTTCATGGTGCGATGGATGCCTTTTTCAACGCCTAAGCCCTAAACCGGTTTCCCTTGCCGAGCAGCTGAGGACGACTTGGCTCGGAGGCCACCTCCGAAGACACTAAACAATTGGGGAAAATATGTTCCCCAATTGTTTAGTACTTGTGTTGGGCTCAACTAAAATAACTCTACTGCTTTCAGGGCTAGGCTTTGGGGTTTACAGTGCAGGGCTCTCAAGAGTCCTACCGGGATTAGGGATGCAGCTACTGGTTGCGGCGCAAACGCTTGAAGGTCGTGGGTTCAATTGAATAATGCCTAAGTTTAATAAGGTTGATTGCGGGATAGTGGCTCGCTTGCCTTCAGTTTACGACTTAAAGCCACTTCAGGGGCTGCATGAGGCCCAGCATTTGGGCGAGCGCTCGCAATGCACGATGTCAGCCGGACCTGGGTTCGCTGCCACGCCTATGTGTTGCTCGTGGTGTGGCGCTGGCAATCTAAAGAAACCATGCGCGCTGCATCGTTGTGGGGCTTCTCGCACACACAAAAAACTCCATGTGATGCTGCTGGGGCCATCCATAATGACAGCGTCGGCTTGCATGTCTGGTAAAAACGGAGGTTGCTTCAATTCAGCGGCCCCGCGAGGCCGCAACAGCTGCATCGGTATAGGGGACTGAAGCAGGGCTACACCAAACTCAGGGTGGGGTAGGCAAGACCGGAGTCTTGCGCTGGAACGCTTACAGAACCTCTGCTTGCGTAGTTTACCCTCCTAGACGCAGAACTGCACAGATGCAGGGCATGAATACCTGCTCCTCTGTATGAATAGTAATAGGCATGAATACCTGCTCCTTAGTATGAATAGTAATAATACCCGCACCCCGCTAACAATGAATTCAACCCATTCTAAAAACCCAGGCTCTCTAATCTAGTCCCTTGGGGAGTATACAATAATCCTCTGCAAAAAAAAATAACAAACCCAAAAAGGAACTGCATAGGAGCCCTTGGGTAGGCAAGGAAACGGACAACAAACAATATCTTTTGAACGAGAAGGAGCAATCACATCCACAAATGGGTTTGCCCAAATCATGGTCTTTTGTGAGCATTGCCAAAACATGGATCCTGCTAGATTCTGCTATGTATTGGGTGGGGAACCTCTAAATGAAGAAGCCAAAAGCCCCAAACAATGATCGCTTACTATGTTCATGCCTGTAGTTGAGGGATCACGCCTTTCCACAAGCCATGTGAGCTACAGTCAATACTTCCCACATAGTTCAATGGACGTGGGCTTCTCATCAGGGACTATATGAGCTATAGTCTCAACTCCGAGCATCCCCCTTAATAACCCGTGTAATAGTCCCCTATATACTCCCCTATATAACCCCCCTTTAACGAGTTTAGACTACGGTACATATGAGGGACTATACTAACCTACAACAGCGACCTGCATCCATGTCCACTGTTGAAGGTCCCTTCATAAAGCTAATAGGTGACAGTAGCTCAAGTAATGTAACAGTTTCTTAAGGGGACTTGGAAGCATTTAAACCCAAGAATTTAAATGTTGGGTTGGGGGTGCTTCCTAGGGTTCCTAAGTTTCTCCAACAGGAGGACATCATGTTCCCGTGGAGCGGAAACTCCCCTATGTGCTGCTACCCTTGGATAGAGCAACCCTGAATTCATGGGGTATATACAGCTACAACCCCTAGACCTGAAATCCCCCTAAACGTTAGACCCTAGACCCGACCGTAAACCCTAATCCTACACTCTAAAACCGAACTAACTCAAGCACCCAACTCTTGAATCCCTTCACCTGTTTTAGGGGTGTAGGGTCTAGCGTTTAGGGTAACCCCAAGGACCTACTGCTTTATAGATTTCTATCAGGGCATATAACTGATACTAAGTTCTGGCCTCTAGATGCTCGGCTCCTGGCGGCTATAATGAAAGTCCGTGTCCCCAATATTTTCCCTTCTAGACCTACAGGAGCGGGGAATACTTCCCCCAAAACACCTGTAGATCATAAGCCTTGATCCTAGGCCCTAAACGCCTAAATGCTAAACCCTTAACCCTGGACCCCCCCTCTTCAACCCTCAACCCTAAATCACTACCACCTGGAGTCGTACATCCTACTTGGAGGGGTAGGTTAACGGTTAATAATGATAATTAGTGGGGTTATTATATGGCGTATGTTGACTGACAGGGGATATGCACCTACTAACTACTTCCGCCTGACCCTCCAGGCAGGTCCCTAAACCCTAAAACTCTAAAACCCTGAGCCTCTAAACCCCTAAAACCCTAAACCCTAACCCCCATAAACCCTAACCCCTAAAACCCTAAAAGCCTAAACCGCTAAACCCTACGGTTTGACACCGATTTGAATTTGTCTTGGGCAGCCTTCGCGGTCAAAGACCGTCGGGTGGTCAAGTCTAGCCAGTGGCCTCCATGGGAACACGGTTTAGGGTTTAGGGTTTTGGGTTTAGGGGTTTTGGAATTAGGGGTTTGGGGGTTTAGGGCTTTAGTGTTTTAGGGGTTTAGGGTTTTAGGGATTTTGTGTTTTGGTGTTTTAGGGTTTAGGGGTTTTGGGTTTAGGGGTTTTGGGTTTAGGGGTTTTGAGTTTTAGGGATTAAGGGTCTATAAGGGTTAACGGTTAGGTCTAACTCACACTTCAGGGTTCCATGGGCCTTGGGGGGGCTCAGGGTTCAGGGCTCTGCAGGGTATGGGAGTACAGTATTCCCATTGCTTTAGAGACACGGTTTAAGGTTTAGCGGGTATGGGTTGTTGAAATGGACATACGGTTTGAACCATAAACCCTAAACCGTAACCCTAAACCTTAAACCCTAAACCCTAGGGCATCAGTACTGTTGTGGGCATGCGTGAAGAATCATCAAGATGTGGGGTCTAAACTCTGGGGACATGCGCAGAACATGAGAAATCCCAAGTGCAAGCTCAGAAGCTTAGACCTGAGCCCCTAGCCTCAAGCCTAGGGTTTAGGCTTGAGGCCCTCACCCGTGAAGCTTGCACCCCAAACCCTGCAACAAGGAGACGAGTCGCCAAGCGCAATGTGCATCACGAAAGCAACCTGAGGGAAACGGAGGGCAAAGGGTGGGCACGGTAATTGCTCACAAGAAGAACACTAACGGCATTATGTGTCTGTATGGTAGGTTGTCAGAGTCCCCATCACGAAACGGCTCCTGATCACTATTTTGACAACCCACCATGTAAGCTCTAGCCACTATGCGCCACTATAAAAGCCCATTTTCCATTTCATTGTCCACGGTCTCTTCCATTTCATTCTCCATGATCTTAGTAACTTCATGTCCCTAAACACTACGTGTAAGTACCATGTTTTATCCTTGATGCGATCATCGCCGGCGAATGACATGATCACAGACGGGCACCAGGAGCCATCAAGGTCATCTGTTGGCTTAGGCCCGGGTCCAATAAAGCGGTAGGAATTTCGGTTAACATCGTAGGAATACAGACAGGGCAAACATGTCATTATGAGTTTTCCTTGTGATCGCCATAGTGGGTGGGGGACTAGCCTGAGCAAGCTGCTTATACCTCTCTTTTGACTTTGGCGTGGCTAATAGTAAGACTGAGTTCGTTATTGATAAATATACATACAAATTTATGTATAATCACAACTTATATTGTCACACTCCTTGCCAAGCTTTACTACGAACTGAAAATATCCAACTGTGACCCAGAACTGGGGTTTTCAACCAACAGGGGCAACTTACCAACCGCACAAACATGAAGTAAACAATCAAAATGAATAGGTCTTTGGGGGGTACACTACATTACGGTTGTACAAGGATGATACGGGAATAATTCCTGTGCTTCCTCAGGCTACACTAAATCGGGGTACCCCCAATGTTCACTCAAATATGGTACCGCAAGGACCCTAAACCCTAAACCCTAAAACCCTAAACCCTACATAAACCCTAAAACCCTAAAACCCTAAACCCTAAAACCCTAAAACCCTAAACCCTAAAACCCTAAAACCCTAAACCCCCCAAAAACCCTAAAACCCTAAACCAGTCTTTGGCCGAGCAGCTCCTGATAGGATCAAGGTCACCGTCCCTACCTGATCCGCAAAGGGCGAAGTCCACACACGGTTTGGGGTTTAGGGTT
>CAJNIZ010002366.1:261-18124 GCA_905231905.1 Symbiodinium pilosum | reverse complement strand
TTAGGGTTTAGGGTCCCCATAATAAGGACTATAGCATATTGGGGTCTATATTGTGGTTTTATTGGGGTTATATGGGGATAATGGAAAAGAAAATCGAAACTAGTATACTGGGTTATATAGGGATAATGGAAAAGAAAATGGAAACTCGTATACCGGGTTATATGGGGATAATGGAAAAGAAAATGGAAATTACTGTAATGGGTTACAAAGGGTTCAGGGTTTAGGGTTGCGGCACATCATGCTGCTCGGCGAATCTCAAGTGAGTAGTATTTTATTTGGGGATTTTGTGGTACCCAATATAGATTAAGATGATACCCTCCTTTTAGGGTATAGTACTATATATAAGGAATAATATCTCACCGGGTTTAACACCAAAAAAACGCTACTCAAGCATTCCTTAGGATGGAGGGGGTTTTGGGTGTCTATAGTCCCCCTCAAGTAGATAGAATATGGGGTGTATGGGGATCTAATTATGATATATCCAAAGCCATATTCTATCTACTTAAGGGGGACTCTAGGGTTTAGGGTTCAGAGAAGTTAGGGATGGCAGTCCTCAGGGTTCAGGCTTCGCAGGCTTCATAGAGTTTAGTGTTGAAGACGTTGCATGGTTTGGGGTTTTATGTTTTGGGTTAGTCCCATAGCAGTCGATGTACACGCATTTGCTATGGAGCTTGGTACGTACGTACATGCATACATCTAGATTCTAGATACTAGTAGGCTGAATGTTATTGTTGGATTGCATTGGCTTGGTGCCCAATTGGTGGTTCAGTTCTCCTAAACCCTAAACCCTTCTTTTTGGTTCTGTTGCCCTCATTTGAGGTGTATATAGCCCGGACCTCAAGGGCTAAATCCTAAACCCTTGCACCCTAAACCCTAAACCACCCTAAACTTTGAACCCCCTAAACCCCAAACCACGAGCCCAGAGCCCGAGAATCTGCTACAGTACAGTCTGAGTGACTTCTGGAAGCACTTTGACTTACCTAGCCAATCGAATCACTTTAACAACCTTTTTGGGCTTCCTTTTTGGGTTTCTATAATAAAGTTTAACTTTCTTGAGCCCTGGTTATTGAGGAAGAGAGTTGAAGTGGCTCAGAACAATGGAACCATGAAGGTCCTCAACGTAGACCTAGGAGATTGAAGATCTAGTATTCGGGTTTAGGGTTTAGGGATGTAGGGATTAGGGTTTGGGGATTAGGGATAGGCTCTGGGGCTCAGGGATTAGGGTTTTGGGTTTGGGGCCTATGTGTTTGAGGATGAGTTGAGAAGGCAAGGTTCCCCAGTCTTTGTGTGAAGGCGTGTTGCGCGTGTTGCGGCGCAGCTAAACCCTAAACTCCAATGAATCCCTCCTCAAGGGTCCACGTACCTCATGTTCTGGCATTTCGGACACCTAAAGCCAAGCAGATTCTGTCGTAGTGCAGGGTTGGGGGTTTAGGATTTAGGTTGGGACCTAGAGCCCCCTTGTCTGGGTACCTAGACCCTTGGGGTCCAGAAGTCGTACAGGTTTGTCATATCATCTAATCACGTGAGGCATTGTAGTAAGAGGGTTTGGCTGACTGCAGGATTCCGGGTCCTTGTTATAAGGGCTGGGATCTCCTCCAAACCCCCCTGATTAGGGTTTAGGGTTTAGGGTAGTTTGGGGTTGAGGGCTTGGGGTGGAAAACCTTGAGCCCTGAACCCTAGGTACATGAAGAAGCCGGATGTCATTATTGAGACGGGCACCTACAAGGGTGGTCTGACATATTTCTTCGCAGCTGGGCGATTTTCCATGTCCAGAATTCGAGGATCAAAGTTTCTCCACGGGTGAGGGATCAAAGTATTATTTTTGGCTTTGAAGTAAGATCTCTAGGGTTTGGGCGGTTAAGATATCTCGAGCTTATAGAGATTCGGATCCAGGGGTTAGGGTTTGGCTTCCAGGGTTGGATCTAGGTCCCGGGGAAGATGCGCAAAGGCCGGCATGTGTTATGTGGAAGTTTACCAGCATGATGCCTGCATTGTCCTACCCTAAGGGTCCAAGGACTCAAACAATGGGGTGTCAGGGCTCAGTACTATAATCTGAATGGTATCTGAGAATCAGGGACCTAAAGCCCTAAAAGTTGGGTCCTTGGAACGTTAGGGCTACAAACCCTAAAGCCTAACGCCCAGAGGTAGCCAGAGGTTACACTCAAGTTCTTAGACTCTCACGGTGAGATCCCAAATCATAGCCCACCACGCCCAAAACCTTGTTTAGGGTTTTGGGTTTTGGGTTTAGGCCCAGAAGACTATGACGGCCCTTAGAGGCTCACCCTAAGGGTCCAAGCATTCTAGGCTTCACAGTAGCGTTTCACCTAAACCCTAAACCCCTAAACCCTAAACCCTAAACCCCTACGTAAACCCTGAACCCTGAACCCTAAACCCCTCAACCCTAAACCCTAAACCCCTAAACCCCTAAACCCTCAACCCCTAAACCCTAAACCCTAAACCGAGGTTACAGGGTTTAGGGTTTTTGTCAGCCCCTCTGGGTGCAAGGACCCAAATCTTACTTGGAGGCCCGTGCGACTTGGTAACTACTTATGACTGGGGTTCTAAACCTACTTATAATTGGGGTAACCCGTACAAGGCCATTTCTGGGGATTATAAGTAGGGTTATAAGCCCAGTTATAAGTAGATACTAAGTTGCATGGGCCTCCAAGTACACTCCCCCAAAATAACGTGGGAACCCATATAGTCCCCTTTTAGAAGGACTGTAGTCTTTATAGGGCCCTTTTTTGGGTTTCCATGTTAGTTCCGTGAGTGTATGGCTTCAGGTCCCAAGTACCACTCAGATTGCGGTAATTGGGATTTAAAATCCCCGTTTAGGTTGGGTCCTTTGGATCCTTGGGGAAAATTTAAAGAAGTGCTGCGCCATTTGCCCGCCTTTGCAAACCTTCAGGGTTTGATAAGCATTACTTGGAGGTTCAGGGTGAGGGTTTAAGGTTTCGGGTTTAGGCTATCGCTAGACCCCTCCAAGTGACCCTAGATGCGGGTCATACTGTAGGGTCACTGATTGTCGGTATATGGGCTATGAAATGGGGCACTTGGAGGGTGCAGGCTCATAATCCAATTATAGGCTCCCTGAGTCTGCTAGTAGGGTCAGTCGGAATTCGGGCATATGTACTTGAAATACTTGGGTTGTAATTATCCTCCTGAACCCTAAGCCCTGAACCTGAAAGCACAGGAATTCCCACAGCAACCCTGAAAGAGCCAGTAAGCAATGGCCCCAGCGAACGTAGAGTTTCAGCTCTACACCTGGACCCTGCCCCCATGGTTTAGGGTTTAGGGTTTTAAGGTTTTGGTTTTACGGTTTAGGGTTTAGGGTTTAGGGTTCGGGGTTTTTCGGTTACCCCAACCTCGCTCCCACTGTAAGGACCCTGTAACTATCATATGACTGTATTATAGTAAGGTCCTGATGTTGAAGGTTTGGGGTAACCAAATCCCTGCATTGGTTTAGGGTTAAGGCCAAACGGTTGAGGGGTTTTGCATTTTACTTGGAGGGTCAGGGAGGACCTAGCACGTAAGTAGGTTAATCGTGGGTATAAACCTGGTCTGGTTACTATATGGCTTATGTACCTTCTACAGTAAGTCCCCCTGACCCTCCAGTAGGCTTTTTAGTAGGGTTTCAGGTTGTTTAGGTGGAGGTTTCAGGGTTCAGGGATCTTGTTAGAGCTTCTTGTGGTTGCTGTTAAGGAACTCTTTGAAGATTATTTGAATGAGGAAACCCCATTACTTACCATATTTGCCATATTATGGTAACGTAATTCAAGGTACCCCAGTAGTACGACTTGTCCCTTTTCATTTTGAGGTTTCCTCATCAAAGCTGAACATTAGAAAAGCAGCGCTTAGTATGATGGGGTTACTGGGGAACCTAGAACTAAGGTTCTGTGACACATTCTGATGGGGTTCCTGTTGAACCTACAATTCAGGTTCCGTAACAGCAACCCAGTCTTTCAGGCAACGATCCTGGATTGGATCGAACGTGAGGAGGAGCCTCCTCGTCCTAGCTATGTTTTGTCGGCAGCCTGGCCGGATAGGATTTAAGGTTTTGGGGTTTAGGTCCCTTAGGGTTTGAGGTTCAATAGGGTTTAGACCACCAGAACACGTTGGATCCTAGACTCTAAGAACGAAAAAGTAGTGGCGATTTTAGAGGGGGGTATGCCCTAAAGCCTAAACCGCGGATCCACTCCCCCGCCGCCCTTGTGTTCGGGTTTACCTAGACCTCCCGCATGATAATGGCAGCCCTCATTCCAAAAGTACTGAGTGCGTACCGGGTTACCCTAAAGCCCAAACCCTAAACCCTAAACTACCCTCTATAGATCCTAAATATCTACAACTAGGACCTACATAGACCCTATTTTAGGGCACTCGGGGGTCTAGGTGAACCCCAAACCCTCAAACCTGAACCCTGAAAGAGCTTCTGGCTTGGGAGTTCGGAAGATCTGGGCTCAGAATAAGAGGCTTGAGACGTTCAACATGTGGGGTTGAGGCTTTATAAGGCCTTACCTGAACCCCAAAAGTATGTAAACTAATGGCCTTATGGACTCTTTCTAGCGGTTTTGGGCTAGCATTTTACCTAATTCTGGTGTCCAGGTAAGGCTTAAGGTTTGTGGCTGTTAAATTCCGCTCCCCTTACCTGCTTCAGCTTGGTTCAAATTTCATGTGCTTCCAGAACAGTACGCCATGCAAGGGCCTCTCTCACGTTTCGTGCGGTGTTTCCAGAGGCCCTGTGCCACTACGTCGATGCCAGCATTCTTTGACCGGTGAATTTCGGGAATTCAGGGTGTTGTACGTGGTGGTTCATGGAAGTTAGTATGTACTTATAACTAGGCTTATAACCTTACTTATGATCTGCTCAGATGGCCTTATAGGGGTTAGCAAATTATACCAAATGATAGGTAGGTTGCAGCCCCAGTTATAGATAAGCGCTATGTCCCCTGAGCCTCCAAATAGGACTCCCTCCATCAGCGGTACTTACACCACCCCCAGCACAGAAATTGTCTGGGCTGCTGTCGTGGAACTTTGAATGGGTCACCGCTGCATGGGTATTGGTACATACTAGGGTTTCCTTATGACAGTGCCTTAAACTAAGGTCTTTAACAGCCGCCCAGTTGTTCTAGTCAAAGTTCTAGGCCTTAGAAGGAAACCCTAAACCCTATAAGTAAAGCGTTCTTAGCTAAGCTTCGGATAGAGGAGAAATGGCCCCCTAAACCCTAAACCCTCTGCATGAGGGAGAGTTTGAGTCGTAGTTCGGTGAGCGGATACGTCGGAGCAGGGACCTAAGGGTCCAAGGACCCAAATAAGGGTTTAGGGTTTAGGGTCAAGGACCCAAATTCAAGCGCCCCTTTAAAGGGGTTACAGGGGGACTACATAGGAATATATGGGGGCTATAAAAGGGTCCAAGGACCCAAATGATAGGGGTTTTAGGGTCGAAATTCTACAATATTAATGGTCCTATTATTGGGGTCCTTGGACCCTTAGGGCATGTGGGCGTGGACCGCAAAGACAAATCCTAACGTATTCACCGTTTTCCCGCAAGTCTTGGCTTTGGTCCTGCAAGTATGAACTCCTTGAGTATCATAAGTAACCCCATCCCCGAATAGTGTAACCCCATCCGCCTAATATCACCTCGTATTGAAGATCCCCTGTTTATACAGGAGTATACCAGGAAGGAAACATTCAATATCGGGGAAGTACGGGGTTTCCGGGGAGAGGATTGCTTGATTATTGGCTCCTTGGACCTCTTGATTTTGGGACTAGGGCCGGACTTGGGGTTTAGGGTAGTGTGGGAATTCAGATGGAGGGTAGCTTTAAGCCTGAAATCGTGTGGGAGCATAAGCGAATTTGAGAAGTTCCAAGTGCAAGTCTACTTGAAGGTTCATTGGACCTAGCAAGCACATATAATCGATACAGAACCCTGCTTTTAATTGGAGAAGGTTCTAGAAAGCCAGTTCATATGACCTCTTAAAAGTACTTACTAAGTCCAATGAACTTCCACATAAGGTCAAATAATTAGGTTTAATCCATCGGACCCCATTACACAGATTACTAGGTTTCTGTGGCTACAGTATCTTCACCCTACACCCTAAAACTCCAAGAATCCCTGGCCACAACAAAGCCCATGGAAGAAGAAAACTCTGCCGCAACCGCAAAGAAGGAAATCCCTATGCGGTTTACAGTTGAGGGTTTAGGGTTCAGGGAAAATAGCCCTTGTGGGCGAGGACTTTTGATCAGGTTTGGGCTGTATTGGATTTAGCATTCCTACCGCACGGCGCGGCATGCGGCTTGCGGGTCTCCGCAAGATGTATCAAATAAAAGGGATCTCGCAAGGCCTACGGTCGGCTTCTCATGCCCTAAACTCCAAACCCTAAATGGGGGTTTCCCAAAATAGGTGAGGCTTTTTGGGGGTCCCTATTATAAGGATTACAGGATTGGGGGTCAGCTGCCTTTAGCCCAAGATTTTTCAAGGGGTGGGGTGTAGGGCGCACAGTAACACCCTTTACGTAAACGAATAATAGGTGTGTAGGCTTTTCTTACGGCTAGCACTTGGAAGGTGTCTTGGAAAACCCTACACTCTAAACCCCACCCCTAAACCCTGAACCGAAACCCTAAATCCTAAAACCCTACATCCTAAATCCTAAAACCCTAAACCCTTCATCCCAAACCCTAAATCCAAAAAAAACAAACCCTACATCTAAACCCTCAAACCTAAAACCTTAAACCCTACATCCTAATCCTTAAACCCTACTTCCTAAACCCTAAATCCCACATCCTAAACCCTAAATCCTAACACCATCCTAAACCCCAAATTCTTACATCCTAAATCCTACATCCTAAACCCTAAATCCTAAAAACCTTCAAGCCCAAACTCTACATCCTGAACCCTAAGCCCCAGACCCGAAACCATGAAGCTCCAGGTAGACAGACATCATCCGGACATGGTCCCAGCCTCAGCCTGGGTCTGGTGGTTTTAGGGTCCAGGGTTTCCAGGGTTTAGGGTTTTTAAGTTTTTAGGGTTCTGAGGTTTTAGGGTTTAGGGTTTTGAGGTGTTGGGGTTTAATTCGGGTTTTAGGGTTTATTTGGGGTTGAGGGTTTAGGATTTAGGGTTTTCCGGGCTTAGGGTTTTCCGGGCTTAGGGTTTAGGATAGAGTCTACAAAGGACTCAGAAACTACTGGTGTCTGGAGGTGCATGGGACTCTTACAGCTCAAAGAATAGGATGTAGGGTTAGGGGAAGTATTCTAGTATACCAAAGTCATACGGGATCTGAGTATGTAACAACAGTAGCTTCTGAGTCGTTACCCTAAACCCTAAACCCTAAACCCTAAACCGTGTTTTAGAGCTTCAGTGTCTTAAGCTTGTGTTGTTCTTGGCTTTCAGGTTTAGGGTCTAGGCTTGAAAGCCAGACAACCAAGTGTCCACAACTCTGAGATACGGTGCGGGGCATAGGGTGCTCTGAGCCCTTAGAACTCCCCTAAACCCTCAACCCAATCTAGCTCTTAGATATTTCCTGAGGGTCCAAGGACCCAAATAATAGGGTTTTAGGGCCCAAATACTATATCATTCATGGTATTTGGGCCCTAAAACCCTATTATTTGGGTCCTTGGACCCTTAGGGATTCACATGCAGATGAATCCTCCCAAAACTCCCATAGAACCTTAGACCCTAAACCGTGTACACCTGGTACTTCCCCCATAACCCCTACTAAGCCCTAAAGAGCCTTCAAATGCGTAGGGTTCCGGGTATAGGGCTTAAGCCCTAAAGATCCTGCAAATGCGTAGGCTGCAGGGTCTAGGGCTCAAGCCCCAAAATCCCCAAGTCTCAGTTATTGGGTGCTTGGACCCTTATGCCGTAGAGGCCCCGGATCCCTAAACCTTATACTACAACCTAAATGGGCCCCCTGTTTTGGGGATTTCCTCCCTTGCCAAGGTGTTTGCTGCGAACTGGTTCTGCCCGCCCTGCGCCGACTGCGTCAGAAGCTACACAACGCCTGTATGGGCACGGAAGGCGGGACGCACTAACACGAAGGCCCCCCCAAAAAGTTTTCTGAGAATATCTCTGTATAATAGGGATGTTATAGTAGTTTCCATTTTTCCATTATCCCTATATAATTCCAATATAAACCCCAATATTATCGTAGCTTCCATTTTCATTAGTTTCCATTATCCCCATGTATGTGCATAGGGTCTAGGGTATGTACAAACCCCAAACCCTAAACCCTTCACCCTTAACCACAAGCCAACATGGAAGCCTATACTGCCTACCTTCCTCCATAGTCTTCCTACGCAAAGCCCATGACAGTCCCGAATCCCGCGATGCTAGAGGATGTGCCTAGGAGCAAAGATTTGCATGCTCGTTTATCTTCACTAGAGTCACATAGTAACCGGCCAAAATGCAGTGTACCGGTGCCTAAACCCAAACCGCAAACCTAAAGCCTGAAACCTTAAACCCCAAACCCTAAACCCCAAATCCTCAACCCTAAACCTTAAACTCCAAACCCTAAACGCTAAAGCCTCTAACCTTAGAATCTAATCCGCGCAGAGCGGTTTCTTCAGACCATCCTCAGCGTAAGGCGAAGCTGCGGAGCGGACCCCTCTAATGGTTCCCATAGACCCGGTTTAGGTCTTACGTACGGCTTAGGGTTCAGGGTTTAGGGTTGAGGTTCTAGGGAAATTCAGGGTTTAGAGCTCAGGGTTCAGGGTTCACAGGGTCGAGGCCCCAAAGAGTTCCCCGGAATGCACTGTTTATTCAGCCCTCATGCTGGGTGGCAACCCTGGCCTACAACGCAAAACCGGGTTTGAGTGTGTGTAGGGTCCAAGGGATCCAAGTAGCTTCATGGGGTAACATTACACGTGGACGCGGAAGGGTTCATCATGTAGGTTCCATCCATATCCTGTTAGGCCTATACGAAGTGTTCCGCACAGCCCCAATCCCTGCTGAACCCTAAGTCCCGAACCCTACATGCCTAGGGTCCCAAAGCCCTAAACCCAAACCCTGAATACCCCAGACCCGTAGAAGTCCTTGGGGCCTTAAAGGGCAGCAGCCAAGCCTGAAATCGCCTCAGTGCTGGCAGGTGCGGTTTATCCAAGGCCTTGCAGATGCCCAGGAGTCGGGGTTTAGGGAGCGTGTACCCACACTGTAAACCCTGAACCCAAGGGTTCTGGGTTCCGGGCTTAGGGTCTGGGATTTAGAGGTTTGAGTCTCAACAGCCTTTGCCCCAAGCTGTTTTGGTTAACGCTAGACCCCTGACCAGTTTTAGAATTTAGGGCTAAACCCTGAACCCCGAAGGATTATTTCTGGCATTTGCTTCTTATCTACCCCAGGAATTCAGGGGACCCCCTAAACCCTATACTCCATGCTCTAAACCCTGTAAAAGGACCTTACAGTTTTAACAACCTTCAGCTCGCCAGGGTAGACATTGCTTTCAAACTTCATTTGGCCGCAGAAAAGCAAACCTTGCCTCACTATGGGGTGTAGGGTTTATAGAGCCTATAGGGTTAAGGGTTTGGAGCCTATAGGGTTTAGGGTTTAGCGCTGAGGTCTTAGTGTTTTAGGTTTCCTCTTAGCTGTATGGTACACGCCCTAAAGCGTAAACCCTAAACCCTAAGACCCTAAACCCTAAACGCCCTTGGACTTCAGGCAAAAAGGGCCGCAGGAAGAGTCTTAGATTTGGGCCTGGGGCTTCTTGGCGGTTTATTACAGATGAATTAAGGTTAAACTACACATGTGGAGTTCTCTGGTCCTTTAATTGGGTACATGGGCCCTAAACCCTAAACCCTATATATCCCTTTAAAGCGAACCTAATTAAGTATTGGGTCCTTTAACTTTTCTTTTTTAAAACCGGTCTTGCTGAGCTGCTTCTCCTGACGATTTGTGCAGGGCGTGCAGGCTTGGAGTGTTAACGCACAGTTGGAAGACGTCGCTTGCCAACCCTAAAGGTCCAAGTACCCAATAATCATATACTCACCCCAAACGGGTACTATAATTACTATATCCCACATCCCAAGTACCCAAATATTTGCTACAGGGACCCCTTAGGGCAACCCTCCGGGTGCTACATCGCCTGCAGGGAACCAGAGATTGCACCGCAAAAGCTGGGAGGCGAGAGACCTTTGTTTTTTGCAGCATGCAAGTCACGCTAGGAAAGGGCGGAGAACAGATGTGAAAGAGGTCCTATGCGGTCCTGGTGGTCATCTCACCCTAAGGGTTCAAGGACCCAAATAGTAGGGTTTTAGGGCCTAAATACCATTCATATTATGGTATTTGGGCCCTAAAACCCCATAATTTGAGTCCTTGGACCCTTAGGGTCCCCTAAACCCTAAACCGTATGATTTGTGGCTCCGCCTCTTTGCACCCCCAGCCTTGGGCTTAGCAGAGAGGCAGCTGATACCTGCATATGTCTACTGATTATGGCGAGGAGTTCTCCGAACGGGACTTTTAATTCCTTAAGGGTCCAAGGACCCTAAAAATGGGGCTTTAGGGCCCAAATACCAATAATATTAGAGTATTTGGGCCCTAAAACCCTATTATTTGAACCCTTAAAAACTGTATTAGAGCCTTAGTTGCAATTTTCGTGACTTCTATGAGGTGAATAAATGGATTATAGACCATTTGAGCCAGTATAGTGACTAACTAAGTCCTATAAGCCCTTATAAGCTCTACATATGCCTATCTGGCCGTAGAGCCCGTTTGAACAATATGGGTGTGTCGCAACATGTTTGAGTATGGAACAAAGTGCGCCTGGACATCATAAACAGCGACAGTCTGCGATCCAGATTGTATGGATCAACCCCCTTTGTTCCATAGAGTGTGGATTTAACCCTAAACCCTAAACCCTAACGGTTTAGGGGTAAGTTTTCAATCCATGAAGCTCCAAGTCTGGAGGTCAGGATATGTAGAGGTTCAACCCTGGGCCCTAAACCGCGAGGGATCACGGTTTAAGGGGGACATCTAGAGTTCAACCCTGGGCCCTTAACCCTAAGGGATTAGGGTTTCAGGGGGACATCTAAAGTTCAACCCTGGGCCCTTAACCTTAAGGGTTTAGGGTGTAAGGAGGACATCTAGGGTTCAATTTTGGGCCCAAAACCCCAAGGGTTTAGGGTTTAAGGTTCGTTTAGTTTTAGGGTTTAAGGTTTTGCCGGATGTGTCGCTGACTGGCCTCACCCTGCGCTGTACTCGGTATGGCTTACCTGCTTCCCCAATCAGGTAGGCCAGTCCCTAAGGGGACAAGGACCCAAATGTTGGGCTTTAGGTCCCACATACCATTCAGGTTGGGTACTGCCCTCCCTCAGTAACAGTTGGATAGTGCTTAATTTAGGGATATATAACTTATAACCCTCAATAGGACCCCTAATATAGACTGTTACGGGGTGGGGGCAGTACCCAACATTCAGGTTATTGTATTTGAGCGCCAAAGCCTAGGACTCCCCCCCCCTTATTTAAGTCCTTGGACCTCTAGGGAATTCCCAGAGGGTCCTTGTATCCAATAGTTAGGTACTTGGGATTTGGGTAATAGGGATTCAAGTACAGGTGTTGGGTAATTGGGTACATGGACCCTTAGGGAATTGCAATCTATATTCAAACCTGCTTTGAACGTGGGTTATTCCAGTAGTACATAGACCAATAGAATGAGGCCATTGTGCAAGAGAGTGTAAATACATCATGGTATGACATTCTACACAACGTAGTATGGGAATTACGGAGCTTGGTTCGCTGGAAATGTCGTGGACCATGAAGATCATTTCTGAGCACCGTTGCTTGCCCAGAACTTAGTGGAAATGCGCCTGGTAATCGATTCCGCAAGCATCCAGGAAGCAATAGCTAGGCATTCTGCGCAGGACACCTTTCAAGAGGTCGCAGGCCATTTGCATGTCCTGGTCTCAGTCAGGGACGGGCTCCAAATAGTTCAGTGTAGATGTTATTTACAAAGTCGGTGTGTGGCTACTTACTATATCCGGATTTTTTTTAAGACGTGAAGCCCGAAGACTTTGTGACTTGGACCCTCAGGCAAGCTACTATGAAGCTCAAGATCGACACTGCCAAAGCTCATAAAATCGAAAACCCAGAAGCTCATTCTTAATGCTGTGACGTGGGGCCCCAAGTCGATACATACTGCCTACTTTTGGCCTATACAGTCTGTACATCTTACTTACTTCGGGCCCTTTGGATCCGCAGTGCAGCACGTTTGTATCCTGGAATCGCATAACTGGCAAGGCGTAAGTATAAAGTACTTCGGATCATGCAGGATGCCTTCCTAAGGGTCCAAGGACCCAAATAATACGTCTTTAGGGCCCAAATGCTATACTGTCAATGGTATTTGGGCCGTACGACGCTCCTGTTTGGGTCCTTGGGCCGCTAAGGACTAGCATGAACAATATCCTTAAGTGTCCGTAGGGTGCACAGGTCGGCTTGCACACGGTCTACAGTTAACCCTAAGGGTCCAAGTACCCAATAATCATATACTTACCCCAAACCTGTACTATAATTACTAGTACCCAAAGCCCAAGTACCTAATTATTGGGTACATGGGCCCTCTGGGACAGTTTAGGGATTTTAGGGATACTTGGAGGTTTCGGCTTTAGGGTTTAGGGCTACTTGACTTGAAGGTTTAGGGTTTAGGGCTACTGGGAGGTTTAGGGTTTAGGGATAGTTGGAGGTTTCGGGTTTTGGGTTTAGGGCTACTTGGAGTTTTAGGTTTTAGGACTACTTGGAGGTCTAGAGTTCAGACCATGTCTGGACGAGAAGCAGTTCAGCCCATGTCATCTACTGCACTTCATGGAATTCCAGTTTCCAAGCGCGTGCTGAATGAGGTATAGCATTATAGGATTTGTGTGACGGAGCTGCTCTTTTACCTTCAGAATCTTGGAACCAAGTGTCCAAGTCATCCAAGGTCATGTACCTCCCCACAAAAAATATTCTGCGAGACTCAAACGGCAGGCCTCTCTGTCTACCCTAGAAACTTTATCTTCCTCAGTACGAGGCCTCCCAAAGACTGGACTGCCAATAACCCTAAACCCTAAACCACTGAAATCGGCTCTTTCTCAGGACTTGGACTGTCTTGAGCCACCTCGCGGTGCTATCAAGGACTGGCGTATGATTGAGATGTTTGTTGTTCAGGGTCTGGGAGTCTAGGGTTTACAGTCTGGGAGTCTAGGAGATTAGGGCTGACCCAGACTCTAGGGGTCCTGGTATGAATTGGCGTTTAGGTTTTAGGGATTCAGGGTCACGTGTAGCGGTCAGAGTGCTTAGGTCTGAGTCTGCGGACTTTTTGTGTATAGGATACTCCTAAACCCGAAGCCCTAAATCCTAAACTCTTCCTCCGTCTCCGGACTCCAACAATGGGGCTTTAGGCCCTCAAATATTATAATGTAAACAGTATTTGGGACCTGAAGCCCTATGGGGTTGAGGCTAGGATTTAAGGTGATGGGTTAGGGTTTAGAGTGATGGGCTTAGGGTTTCGGGTATATGGTCATCAAATTCTCCACGGTATTTTGAGGGCCAATGGCCTGGAAAGATGGCAAGTGTGCGTGCAGCTGTTGAAGCACCTGACTCCAATGGCTTGGAGCGGACAACGGACGGTCTACAGCTTAGGAAGAAAACCATGAGTTCGATCCCTAACCCTACACTGTACCCTAAGGGTCCAAGTACCTAATAATCATATACTTCCCCAAAACCTGTACTATAATTATTATTACCCAAATCCCAAGTACCTAAATATTGGGTACTTGGACCCTTAGGGTGAGTTCGATCCCTACCTAAACCCTACAGTGTAACTGTGCTCCCAAGGATCTTCAGCAAGTCTACCTGCCCGCAAACCACCCGACGTGACATGGCCCTTTACAAAGACAAGCCAATGAGGCACCCCTCCAAAAAAAAAGGTACTCTTACTTTGGGGAAACCCTGAACCCTAAATGCTAAACCCAAACCCTACATACATGTCTGCAAAGCCCCATATAATCGCCATGTGGACAAGCCCAGGATTCCGAAGGCACGGCTGAGTTGTATACAGGCGACAGAGTAGGAAAATGATAAGAGAAACATTAAAAGGAAGGATTACACGGGTCTGGAGATTTAGGGTTTAGGGTGGATGGCTTAGGGTTTGGGATTTACGCTGGACGGTTACGGTTTGGGGTTTAGGGTGGAGGATTTAGGGGGGGAACAGAGAAAGGCAAACATTAACACGGGTAGGGAACTTAACAACATTCCGCTTCCAGCAATTTCGAACATATTTTCCCTGACTACTTGGACGCTCGGGAGGAGTCAAAGACCGTCGTGGTAAATTTGGACGCGCCGCCGGGGCTGCAAAAGCTAAGAACTTGCCGTGACAGGGCTTTACTAAGCTCTTAGCAATCTACCTCCCAGGGTCCATGTACCCAATAATTAGGTACTTGGGATTTGGGTAATAGGAAGTATAGTACTGCTTTTGGGTAAGTATATGATTATTAGGTTTAGGGTACAGTCTGCATGGTTATTGCTTGAGGGAGCTTTAGGGTTTATAGTTCCCCTTAAGTAGATAGAATATGGAACTGTCCAAAATCATAATACGATCCCTATATACTCCATATTCTATCTACTTAAGGGGGACTGTAGATTCCAAAATGCTTCCATCCGGTCAAAAGGGATTTGCCTTGGCGCGCTTCGACTATGACTTTGCAACCTGTCTTCGTTCTGCTACCTGGCCACACCTTCCCACAACGCCTTTCCGTGTTTGCATGTCATACGTTAAGGGCCAGCAGGCCCAAATATGATGGTTTCAGGTACCAAAAGCCATTGAGGTCATAACACTTGGTACCCGAGAAGAATTGTCAGCTACCCTCTATTAAGGCCAAAGTACTCACCATCAGGGCCCCTTGCATAGTCGCAAGTATGGGTACTACGTTACTAGGAGGGTCCTGGTGAATACTTACCCTAAGGCTCAAAATAGCCCAAAAGCCTTGTATAGTTTGGTCTTTGGGCCCAAAAGCCTCATATTCTGAGTCCTTAGACCCTAAACCCTAAGGCTTGGGACGTCTTCACGCAAGCTGTTTTCGAGCCCAGCATGTCTTCGCTCCTGAGACGCCCGGTTTAGGGCCTGTAGGAACTAGGGCGTTCAGAAATGCTTGGATTGAAGCTCCGAAGGCCATTCAAATTACACTAGTTCGAACCTGAAGCCCAGTTATTTGGGCACTTGGACACTTACCCTGGGCTCCATGTCCAGAAATCATACCTACACTGGGCCCCAAGGTCTATATTTATATATATGTATATGTATATAGATATATATCTGCGCTATGTTGGGTTATTTGGAGCTCTGGGGCGAGAGCATGGGAAGATGCTATCCTTAAACCCTAACCCTCCGAAGGACACTCCTCCATTCCGAACCAAAGGACGTTCTTGCAGCCTGTGAATCTGAGGAATCACGAATTTGCCGGCCTGTTCAAGGATCTATGCTTGCTTTACTGGGTTGCCGTTGATAAACTTGAATTAAGTTACATGAATATGGTATATAGTGAATAAAAGGTCTTCCTTGATACAACTATTTAAGTTTGTGAACAGCAACCCAGTTCGTCGCAGCATGCCTCCTTGTTCGTGTTTCTTGCTCTGTGCAGGTCCAGGAACACCAGAAAATGCGCACCCTAAAGCACACTTTGGATAGTGCAAGCCATGCATGGCCACAATTCTCGCATACTTGGGGAATTATGTACAGTAGTATACCAAGGTCATGCACGATTTTCAGCCAAAACAATAGCACTACACGCATGGTGCTCTGAGAATATGTTCTGGGACAGTTTTTGAATTGAGACTTTCGGATACTTTCGGATTTGGGGCCCATTTGGGGTTCAGGGTTTACGGCGCCCTGGGTTGAGAGCTTGTGTATGACAGTACATTTAAAGCTATACGCTGCATGGCTTTGGGTACCTACAACCCGAGTATTTGGGAAGATGTTCCCTTAGGGGAAGTAGAGCCTAGAAGAGGTTGCACGCTTGTCCTGGCCCCAGACCTTAATCGCCAAAAGCCTACACCCTAAACCCTAAACCCTATCCTACAGGGTTTCGGCTTTAGCCCCACGTGAAGGAGCTGGTATACTACGCGCCCTTTGTGACCAAGAACTCCTACCTTGTGGCCAGAAACTCAGCACACAGGTCTTGCATCTGAGGGACCTAGGTTCTAGGGACTTTAGGAGGGACCCCTAGTAGGGACTCTTACTCCCATTATCATATATAGCCCTTATATAGTCATAATAGAACCCCTACATCCCTAGATAGCCCTCATATTAGACCCCATAAGCTACAAGGGACCCTACTAGGGGTCCCTCCAAGAGTCCTTAGATAGGTACCTGGTTAGGGTGCAGAGCTCAGGGTTTAAGGTTTAGTTCAGGGTCAGTAGCAGGCCGAGTAACCTTTAGCTTTTTCCAAGTCTTACGACCTGACTGCTCATTGCAATGGTACGCTTTATAAAGCTTTTTTGCAGTATTTGTAATTGTATTATAGCTTAACAAGGGGACATTTTGGGACCAAGAAGCTCGGCAGCCAGGTTAGTGTTTAGGGTGCCATCCGGTCTGCTAAGTCGTGAGAGAGGAAAGTATATATCCATACACCCTTGCACCCTAGACACTGGATGAGAACACATCAGCTATGGCCCTATACAGTCTTACCCCAGGGCTGTAATGTCTATGCAATTGTTTCATGTTGGTATCTTCAATCATCCCAGGGGTAATTCGGGAAGTAAGCCTCACGGTACAGGATTGCAGCTGTGGCTCTGTCATTCACACGCATCTTCCGTCATGCTTTGCCGGATACACCTGGGGCCTCAACATTGTATGCCTTCAACCAAAAAGCAACATGCAAAGCGGTGAAGCCGCACTCGCTAATAAGAATCTAGATTGGGTTGCTGTTAAGGAACTTAGATCAAGTTACGATGTTGGGTGTGTATATTTGTATATACATATATATATATAGTAAATAATAGGGTCTACTACTTCCTTAGATCCTTGTATTCTCCCCCGTTTCCCTTTCATTATCCAGTTTCTTTTCCAACTGATTCGTCATTATAAGGGGAATAATATACCCTAAAACTTAAATCAAGTTCCTTAACAGCAAGCCAGTAGAGCCCAAGGCTTCTCCAGGCGCAAAAAAGAGCATCTCCAAGCCCGAAAGGGTTGCATAACCTTGAAGCCCTGGGTTCAGGGCTCAGGGTTTAGGGTTAGCTTTGAAACCCTAAGCCTACTTGAAGGTGTGGGTTCGCTATGCGTAGGGTTCTAAGTTCCCGAAATTTGGTTATACCCACCGTTACAAGCCCCCTGTACTTAACCTTTGAATCTCCAAGCCCAAACCCTTAACCCCAAACCCTTAACCCTAAACCCCAAACCCTAAAACCCTAAACCCTAAACCCCTAAACCCCTAAAACCTCAAAGGTCCAAGACGCAAAGCTGGATAAGATCTGGAGCGCTCCGGGTCCAACGGCGGCCGTAGAGGCCCAGACTCTGGGGGGTAATATGAGCCAGAGTCTAAACTCCTTAATGGGGGGCTTATAGGGTTTCGGGTTTAGGGTCTAAACTCCTTAAAAGGGGGATTATATAAGGGATTCTATACGGTTTGGGGTTTAGGGTTTAGGGTTGATAGGGTTTATAGGGTCTAAACTCCTTAGTGGGGGGCTATATAGGGGATTATATAGGGGGCTACTATAGGGGTTATTAAGGGGGATACTAGGATATATATATCCAGATATATTGGGGGATATATTGGGATAATGGAAAAGAAAATGGAAACTACTATAATATGATAGGGTATATGCTCTTGAGCACTAAGCCCACTGGTCTTAGAGTGGGAGAATGGAAAGAAAAATGGAACCTGCAGGGATTATAGGGTTATATAGGGG
>CAJNIZ010002365.1:0-17005 GCA_905231905.1 Symbiodinium pilosum | reverse complement strand
TTAACTCTAAACCTCAAACCCTAAAATCCCAAACCCTTAACCCTAAACCCCAATATCTTTCGGTGACCAAGGCACTCCGCTTGAGTCAGGAGACGGCCCTTCTGCGTCACCTCCTTTGGCAAGTTTCGGGTCTGCTGGGTCTTACTGGCTGTTAGCAGGGAATAGGGGAATGTAATCCCTATGTTACCCGTGTATAACCTCCGTAGAACCCCTGTGTCGTAGCCTAATGGCACTCAGGATACCAGCGGTCCTTTCGTTCAGAGAATCGATCCACGAGTGCGTCGGCATGCTCACGCATGACCAGAGTGAACCTAGAGTTTGGGGGTTTAGGGGTTTAGGGGTTTAGGGGTTAGGGTTTGGGGTTTAGGGTTTAGGGTTTGGGGTTCAGGGTTTAGGTGTGGAGTCGTGGAGTGGTGGAATTGCTGGGAGTGAGTCACTGGCACAGCATCAATCCAAAACTGCCTGCCTTTGTCAGTTGGCAAGCTCACTTGAGTCCACGAACCCAATGGCACAACATGACCAACTACAAGCATGACGTATCTTTGCATACACTGCTCAGACTTCTATTTGGGTATCCGTTACAATCAAGGGCCTGACTTTGACCCTCGCAAGAATAATTACAAGGACCACCAGGAAATGCCTTCCCTTCTCTGGTCCAGTGAACAAAACTGAAAAGAACAAAGTTGGAATCATGGCCCCACGTCAACAATTCCCTAAAGCAATGGAGAATAGCGGAATGGATTCCAGGGATCCCTGTCAAGACCATCGTCCTAGTCATAAGGGAAGAGACCATAGGCATCCGTGGCAGCAGTCCTACTGAGCAATAGGCTACTAGGGAGACAAACCTGGAAGGGCTTCCTTGAAAGGAGGTCCCCTACTCAATCAAGCTGCAATCGATCTCTTCAATCTCTCTTCAACGCGAGCTAAGAGGGCCGAGAGACTTGTAAAACTCTTCCATCACATCCACGACGCGGTCGCGAAAATTTGAGTCCTTCATCCTTCCGTCATCATCAAACTCTTGCCACGCCTGTCGCGCAATGCTGCTGCGTTTCCTCTCAACTGGCTTTCTTGTCCCCAGCTGCTCTAAGTGAAGCAAAATGTAGAGCCAACGAGGTGCTACAGAAGAGGCCTGTGAGCTTCTTACAAGAGGAGCATCCAGATGTCGAGGCCCACTTTCAACCCATAATGTTATGGAATCCCTGGTGCATCCTTACGACTGCATTTATCCGAAGCCCACTATACTTTCTGAAGAGCAACTCCTCGCTGGAGGCAGCCTCGAAGCAAGAAAAGCAATCCTGAAAAAGGCGGCATGCAGAATCTGTCCCACTCTGTCTTGCCTGCCTTGGGAACCGAAGACTGGTTCGTACAGCATGGCATTCGCATCCACCTTGCGAGCCTTCTCAGCTCATTGACGACATTGAAGCTCCTGGTCAACAAGAAGCAACGGTGGTCCGTGTGAGCATCATTGGTGCGGAAAAGAAAGTGGCAAGAGGAGAGGAGGAGACAGCAGGAGCTGGGGCAGCTATGGTTGTAGCAGTTGCCCTTCTCATCAATAATGTTGTAGCTGTTGTAGTAACCACAATAATAAGTGCAGAAGAAGGAGAGAGGCACCAGCAGCAACAACAGCACCAGCTGTCGCAGCAGCAGTGGTAGCACCAGTAGCAAGAGTAGTAGTCGTCGTCGCCGCCACAGTCGTCATGGTCATCGTCGTCACCGTCGCTGCCATCGTCGTCGTGGTCTTCGGTGGCAGTGAGGCGGAGGAAGAAGAGGAGAAGTGGGAAGGGGAGTAACAGAAAAAGTCGGAATAAGAGTATTGGAAAGTGGTGGTAGTGGTGGTGTCGTCGTCATCGTCATCGCCACAGCTAGTGTAGTGTTGCTACTAGCAACAGTAGTCGCGGTAGAAGCAAAAGAAGAAGTAGACGAAGTAGATAGAACTGGGAAAGCAGAGCTGCAGGTAGCGGTAGAAATAGAGAAAGAGCAGCACCAGCAGCAGCAACAGCAGCGCAAGAGGATCCGGACAGACACCATGGGCGAGACTGGACGAGCGCTCAAGAGCATACCTGCTGCATTGATATGCAAATCGCATTGGCCGCAGCAGCCGTAGCAGCAGCAGTAGCAATAGCGGTAGCAGCAGCGGAAATGGCAGTCGCAGGAGAAGTACAGCAGTCATAATAATTGGCAGCCACCGCTGCTTTCTGCAGCTGGAAGCCACCCTGGCAAGTTTGCCTTTTCTGAAGCTACGCCTGACCGAACACGCAAGAAGCCCAGAAGTGCTCCCCAATTATCACTCGCAACAAGGAATACGATGACAACCATTTTCTTTCGCCGTTGCAGCAAATTTGGGCGTTCCTATAATAAGGACTATAGCATTTGGAGGTCTAGATTGGGGTCCCCCTATCTATAGAAACTACAGAACCCTAAACCCCCCTAAGCCATCTGATCACACCAATGCCAGAAGTCACTGTCGAGTGGCTGGCTTCCACCATTTACTTGAAGGACGACGCAGGTTCGCCCCTGACAGGCTGGAACCGGGAGAGCAGCAACAAAACTGGGGGTAGGCTATAGGGGATATATAGGGGTATCTAGGGATAAATAAAGTTTAGGGGTTAGGGGTTAGGGCTTCCCAAAATTAGGGGTACATCTTTGGGGTCCGTATTATAAGGACTATAGTAATATTCTGTGGGTCTATATTGGGGTCCCCCTATTTAGGGACTTAACCACATGACGGGGAATGCCGACTTTGCAACATGCCGCGCTATGGAAGGCAGAAACGTTGGGCCATTGCTTGGGAAAGGTGCAGGCAGCTGTGGCAGGTACCTAAATCCTTAGTACGGGGACCCTAGACAGGTACCCCCAATTTTGGAAAAACCCTAGACCCTAGTCCCTAAACCTTTTATATCCGTGTATGCCCATATATATATATATGTATATGTATGCCCTGAAACCCCTTTGAGGTACCCCTCAAAAACTTGTCTTTTGGAGTGCGGCTGCCTGCGTCGGTCGGACGGAGCCAGTGTTGAGCGGAAGCCAGTCGATTTGATTCCTGTAACTCACTTGGCCTATGGCAAAAATGTTGTTCTTAGTTGTTCCTTAGAAATATACTAACCTAAACCTTAAACTACCCTGAACCCTAAACTCTATGCCCTAAAAGAAACAGGTCCTAAGAGGATAACGAGATTCTTGAAGGCTCCGGTGACACACCTGGGTTGCTGATAATGAACTTAAACGAAGCTACCATGATAGGGGTACATAGACAGAAGGGGCTGGTTCCTTATTATAACACCCCTAGACCCTAGGCCCTAAACCCTAAACCCGGTATACCCTTATTTTTTGATGTTATAGCTTGATTTCAGTTCCTTAACAGCAGCTCAGACACCCATGCATCTCGGGACTCACCCAGACATGGCCCTCGGACCACTTCGACAGGTTCCGCAGCTCCTTTACAGTTTGGGTTTAGGGTTTAGGGTTTAGGGTTTAGGGTTTAGGGTTTGATTTCAGGGTTTAGAAGACCTAGGATTTAGAGTTTTTGGCCTAGGGCTTAGTGCTTAAATAGGGTTGAGGGTTTAGGATTTAAGGCTTAGCTCCTGCACCTTCGGGTGGTCCTCCAGAGCCGGATCCCGCACCTAAAGTCACAGAAATCCATCATGATTGGATTTAGGGTTTGAGGTCGAGGCCCACACTACCTGTAAACGGCATCATTAGCGACCCTCTGAAAAGTCCCCGAAGTTTTCAGAAACTCCCGAAGCCGCCGCGGCTACCCCCTAACCCCTTAAAGTTTACAGTCGAAGCCCTAACCCCCTAAGTGTCCTAATCCTGAAGCCCTTGAACCCCGAGACCCTCAACCTTAGAAACCCCCGAAATGCTGCCGAGCAGCTGGCAGCCCTTGGGGGCAAAACGTTCTTACCTCTGCGCCAAGAACCTCTGGACTGCTTTTTCTAGTTGGTTTAGTGGCTTGCGGTAGAGGTTTGGGACGTTTGAGGGTTTCAGGCTAGGTCCGGGTGCTCACAGTTCTGAATCCATGTCAGCAAAAGCACGCTAGAGCCACGTAGAGGGGTAATGGAGAGGGTTTTCTAGCATTTCGCAGGAAGGAGGTTCTCAAGATGATGAATGCTTTCTGGGCACTGTTAAACTTCTGGGGCTAGGGTTTAGGGGGTTTAGGATTTAGGGTCTAGGATTTAGAGTTTAGGGTTTAGAGTTTAGAGTTTAGCTCGCAAAAAGGAGGGGACAAAGCTACAAAGACGCCATTGCTGCTCGCCTCAAGAAGACGAGCGCACTCATGGGCCAGCTTACCTGGCAACCGGATGAGTGGAGTATCTGTGGACAACAATAATAGCCATCGTAGAAAGAATAATGATCATAGAAATCATCGCAATAATAGTCATAATAGCAATCATTGTAATAATAGTTGCAGTAGTGGCAATAATAGTTGCAAGAATCGTAAGAACAGCAATGGTAATAGTAATGCTGCGGAACACTCCAAGCTGTCAGATCACTCTCTCCCAAGTCCATGTGCCTCCAACCCCTGTTCATCATCTTACGTTTAGCACCAGAATCAAGCGGTGCATGTAGAGCCAAGCTGCGCGAGAAGGAGCTGGGCCTCAGCGATCCGCAGATGACCAGAATCCTGCCAACAGCAGCTGGACTTGCTAGCCGGGCGTTGTGTGGCTTGTGGAGCGTAACACTCTTAAAGTATTGAAGAATTTGCTTGGCTGCTTTCTTCTGTTTGCAAAGGCGCATATGCTGCAAAAGTTACTGCCTGGCAAGATTCAATTTCTACCCGATGCAGACGAGGCTACACGGCCGACAGGCTTCTGAAGACAAAGATGAGCAAGTTCTCATGCTGGAGAAGAAACACGGTCCCTCCCTTCCGCACTCGTTATCCTTCTAAGAAATCCAGAATCGAGAATCGTCTAGAGTGATTTCTCTCGATACCGAAAACAGAGCATCTGACCCGATCTTCCACACTCCTGGGCGGGTGCGTGAACTGCGCACTCGGCACCTGGGGCAAACAAGAACCGCATGCGGGCTCACAGTGCAAATCTGCCTCACGCTGCACGAGATCATATGTCCAAAGAGGCTTCAGCGGAAGACTTCGCGTTTGCGCACGGTTCTACAGAGTCAGCATTGAAGCCTTTGGCCTCATACTCGTGGTTGGTCTGTCATCTAAGTTAAGAGTAACTTGAACATTCAAGGAGCCTTGACGGCCTCTCCCATTCCATTCTCCCATTCCAGCAGTGCCTACTTAGCTGCAGCTGTGCAGGATACAACTGTTTAGCGGCTTGGAGATGTCCGAAGAATCACCCTGCAACAGGAAGGAATCCTGTGGCAAAATAAAAACTTACTGAAGACAGTGATATGACTGCAGAAGCCCCAGACAAGATCCCCAAGTGGAAGCCTCTGTGCATTACAACCTTACGCAAATACCCACCCCCCATTGCAAGCACTGTAGATTTTGTAAAAGAGCCCCAGCAATCTAATATCTCTCCATTATGGGGGATAATACAGTAAAACTAAACCCTAAACCCTAAGTTCCTTAATTTAAGTTCCTTAACTGCAGCCCAGACTATCTCAAAACAATCCCCCTTGGGCCTTGAAGGCCGCCGCCCCAGAGAGATCAGCGCCCTGCTCGCCGTTTGGATCCGAGAAAACCTGGACGAAGGGCTACAACGCTGCACAGAACCTTTGGCAGACAGTCACCTGGCATGTAGGAGCAATAGTAGCGACGATGTCAACAAGGTAATGATGAGGTGTGATCTCGATCGAATAAGGATGGCAACAGCGGCTAACGTTAAGCCCTATCATTAACAAGATGACCCAAACTTACAGTGTAGCAAAGGCTTGCTTGCGTCATGTGATCTGCGCGTCATGTGATCTGCCGTTGTGCTGGCAGCTAAACTTGCAGAACAGCCTACTCCGCGTACCTCGAGGTTCTTCCCTGATTTTTGTCTGACTTGACACCCATCACTGCCACGCCGGTCTGACTGAACAAATACCAAATTCCTGCCTCATTGACCCAATCCGTGCCAGGGCCACTGCCAGGAACGTCTTTCCTTGCTCTATAGTCTCAGCCGAAAAGCAGGCCCTGCCCTCAGCAAAAACAATGTGTCCTAGAACACATCCTCACCTGATGGAAACGGGAACCCTGAGAATTTGCTTGGACTACAAGATTCTACGTTCCTGCCAGGCTCATGATCCGTTCTATTCTTAGGTGAGTATCCTTCAGCAAGGCTTACCGGTAGCTAGCGCAAGGTACGTAACAAACAATTCAATGGCCTTTGCTTGGTGACTTGCTAAGTTGGGGCATGAGGCTCCTTTCTGTTGCTTCATCCGTGCAGGATAGAATCACTTGGGTTCTGAGCTTTGATGAGCTTTGGATTTAGGTCCTTGGCCTTTCCCACATTCCTCCTAACTCGAGCTGATTCACCGTAGACTAGAAATCCGGTTCTGGCTTTCAGTGCTTGGGAGCACGAGACCCCTAAACCCTAGACCCTATAGACCTGGCCCACGGAACTCAAGTGCCCCCAACATGAGAAAGCCACACATGCCATCGAGTTACACCCTGTTGCGGCACCTAAGCGCGAAGACTTTGCTGGTGGTTAATTAAGGCTGTGCAGAAGCCTCTGTGGGGTCTAGGGGGGTGAGATGAGGGAATCCTCGAAATCCAGAGGATGGTAGGCTGATTGGAACCTATCCAGCCAGAATATTAGTGGCAATTTGCAAGCAAGAACAACTGGAAGCTGTATGCTGGCATTGTCACATCATGCCCCCTGTTTTTATCATGCGAAGAAAGTCAGCACACTGCTTTTGCAGTGTCTTTGTCTCATGTCGGCATCGAAGTTCTCACCAAGCCGGCCTGCGACAAAACAATATGATGCATCAGGAGCCGTACTTTCTTGCACATTGCAAAAGTCAGAATTGATGGGGTGATGGCCATGAACATTGCATCAACACATGACTGCCGCATGCTGCCACAATCTTGTTTCTTGCCACTCAGCTAGCTCAGCTAGCTCTGTCTTTGCTTCGAAAGCCACTTCAGGGCTTCAGGCTTGAGACTTCTTGTTGACATGTGCACAGAGCGCACGCCCTAATCCACTAATCCATCTGCACATTTGCTTTTTCTCATGTTGCGATGTAACCATGCAACTTTGATATTGCAAATGTGGATGATGAATCATGAATGAAACTAAACGTGAGGCCATGTGGCCTGAGGTCGCCAGCATTCCTGTCCACTGTCCATTTTCTTACTGGCTTCATTGAGCTGACTCATAAATAGATCCAAGAAAGCCTTTGACGATTTCATGCACCTGGTGCTCACTTCACCAGATGCCTGGACTCCTTTGGAGTTTTCAGCAAAAGGGAGCCTGTCTCAAGGCTATGACTGCGAGACAGCCCCGCCACGCGCACATATGCACACGCGCCAAACTTGTTCTGAAGGACTTCACCCTTGCCGCCTGTCGCATCAACCTCAGTGTCACCCAAGTCGAAGGCGGCGTCTGCTGTGCGCTTCTTGTCTTTGCCCTTCGTCGTCTCCCCAGGCCTGAGAGAGTACTGAAATGGTCTAAACAAAAAATGCGGTACTTTGAGATCACTATTAGTTTGCCTTATTGCTTCATACGGGGAAACAGTCAACAGTGCTTTTAGTGCCACTGAAAATACCACGGACCACCTACCAGAAAATGTCCGGGGCAATGATGTCCTCTTAAACTCATAACCCATTACTACGCAGGCAGCACTAGCAACAAAGGTACAAACACAATTGTTGAATTGTTGAAGACCTACAAGTACTTGAAAAATGAAACACAAACCGTCAATGAGCATCAAGCGACAGCAGGCCACGGCAAATCACACCCACCGACTCTCCATCCACCTCCTTCGCAAGGCACATAGCATCCGTCACGCCAACGAGCGTTGGGTAGGACAGCAGCACTTTGCGATCCTTGTACTCGCCATCGATCGGCAAATTGAAGCTGAACTCGATGTCTCTCTTGAAAGCAAACTCCAGGCAAGGTTTGGGTGGCGTCTTCTCATTGAGAGTCACGCAAGAAGGCACCATCCAAGCAGCCGAAAGAAGCGAGCCTTCCAGAGATCCCAAGCTTCCAGCCTCAATCCCCCAATCAATGCCACCTGGGTTCTAGCGCAAGCCGTGTACCATGAATGCACTGAAAAAACTGAGCATAACACAACTCGCAGAACACAAACACACTGACCATGAGCATCACCGCTGCACATCCACTGTCTGAATTGTGCATAGATGCCGTATGGCTCACCATCCACGAGAACATTGAGAGGCACTTGCGTTGTTTGCTTGTTGGGGCGCATGGCATTCTTGCCAATCATCGGGGCGAGCTCACCTAACTCAAGCCCCATATGCAAAGGGAAACAGCTAGATACAATTGCTGCATGATGCTTCCACAAAGTTGCAAGCAGTATACTACCAGTATGCGTCTCAGCGACGCACTTCTCCGTAGAAGACAAACTGCAGCTTCTGCGGTAACTTAATGTACTTGAGATCCGGGTTGTGGGGAGAGGTCTGCACTTCCGTTTGGGAAGCAGGCTTCCAAATCAGCTCATGTTCGGCACGACTGCGTCCTTTGTTGTCCTCACTCAACTTGATAATCACCGTCGCATTGTGGCGAGATTCCTTCTCAGCCGTCCTGAAATCAGAACAGGTTGGGATCAGTTGGCTTCTGCGTGCTACTGGACTACATGCACCCAGAGGGACGTCAAAATTACTATTATCATTTATCATATCATAATCATCTTCATCAGTCATCATCATTGATCATCATCATCATCTTCATCAATCATCTTCATCATTATCATCATGATCAAAAGCCTAGCAGCCTAGCACGTTGCATGACCTGCTTCTGGATCTCCAACCGCAAGGCCTCAAGGACGTCTGCTGGTGGCACACGCCCACCAGTGCCATACTTCAGCAACTCCTCAACACTCTGCAGGGTAGTCGGGTTCTCATCCTCAGCGTCCGGTTCCTCCCCTGTCTTGGATGCACTCTTCTTATCCCCAATTAGCTTGACTCCTTCTTGCGTGAAGGGCTGGATGTCTACCTCGGACAGCACCGCCGCAATGTCGAATTGACCAGTCGCAGCAACAAACTTCAGAGCTGTAGACCATGCGGAGCAGAATGTTGCTGGACCGCTCATACAGCAATTATCCAACAGTCTCAGGCTATCAACGACCTGCGTCTTCTGCAAAGCCTCCCACAAAGTTTTCAAGCTAGATGCTGTTGGGCCTGCCAAGTCAACAAGGAGCTGCACAAAGTATGCTGCACGCATCTTTTGCAGGAAGACACCATGTACTGGCTTGAGCTGGAGCTCTGCCAGTGCACTCAATCGTTTTGCGTCTGCTGGATTGTTCTCAATCATCTGCTCTGGCGAAATCCAACCTGCAAGTCTGCAAGACTGCAATAATCCCACTCACTCACTGAAGTAGCCCACTGAAACTTGACAAGAAAGGCCTACCCTGACCCAACCTATTTTAGCTACCTTAACTTGAAGGCCTTTTGTCTGGGTCTCCAAGAACAAATTGGCGAAGCACATGAACTCATCGTCAAACTTCGCAAACAGCTCAGTGGCAACTGCATAGACCAAGTCGTTGAGGCATGGGCTTGAGCAGTGAATCTGGCAAGACTCTTTGCCTTCATCACTTTGGTCGTGGTCGCAAGTGCACAAGCGCAGCAGCTGCGCCTTGATCCGCCCAAATGTTGTGTGGCAGCTGACATCAAGCGGTTTCTTTGAGTGCAAGAGATTCTGAGTCTCTTGCTCCAAGAACTTGCGCACACGTGGGGCCATCATTGCAAGCTTAGACGTGGCATCCATGTTGCCATCTTCATACAATTGTTGGCTGCCATTCCAAGCACCGGCGTTTGTGCGTGGACGGGCGGAGCCGGCAGCTGCATCCCCTGATCCAACACCAGCGCCCTCGCCGTCGCCGTCAGTTATCTGCTGAGGCGCCTGGCGAGGCATAGGGAATTGTACGGATACAGATGGGCATAACTTATTCATCAAGTCATCATCAAGCCAAAAACTGCGGAAAATTACTAGCCTTGCTCGCCAGTAGCTCGGCTGCACGCGCTTGCAAAGCAGGTCGCAAAGCACTCCACTTGGAGTACTTCTTCGCACCCTTCATCGACTGCACGGTGACTTGTCCTTTCAAGGCGAACTGAAGAGCCATTCGTAGCAGGCTCCTTTCCAAGTCTGGCTTGCAAGCTGGATCAGCGCTGGAGTACTTGGGAAGCAACAGCAAGGCATTCATCGCATGACCAATGGAATTGAAACAGTCGTCCACCCACAACTTGTTTCTTACTCCGTGGGACACTGCGACTGTAGGGTCTTCCACGCCCACCTCTGTTGGGAGTTGGGCAGCTCCCGAACTTGGCATGTTTGCCGCCTTTGCCTTTGGTGCTGCTTTTGCCTTCTTCTTAGCCTGCGATTTGGGCTTCTTTCCGCCCTTGATTGTTTGCTTCGCTGTCGTGACCACAACACTCCCGGACATCACTGTGAACCTTGGACACAAACAAATTTTAGCAGGAATTGGACTGGGATTGCTGGCTCCGTCAGCTGAATACACAAGAGGCTCACAATTCCAGACCTGTGCCCAGCCGCAGCCGGTTGATTAAGGACTTCTTGGACAACGTGTCGAACAACCACCACTCTTCGGGGTTTTCTTCAAGCAATGGCACCTCATCAAAGCAAGACTCCCCGGTCCACCAAACAGCCTACAGCCAACAACGCAGTAATATGATTGCCAACTTGCCAACGACTCAACGACATGCATGACTACATGACTGAAGTGCTGCCCATGCTCACAAAAGCGCATAAGCTCCAGCACGAGCATCTTCATCTTGTCATCGGGGATGCCTTCAAAGAGGGTGACTCCCACTGACCCCAGTATGTGGGCCATCATCTGCAAGATGACGCTGTTGTTGATCTTGGTGTTCAAAAAGTCGGCATTGTCCTGCATCTCACAGATCCAGTCCCCTATCATGTTCAGCCGCCGCAGTGCTCCGTGCACTGAACGTGCCGCTTCGAACAAGCGATACTCTGGAAAGCACTCGCCGAAGTCTTGATGGGACCTGATGAATTCGGCGCCTCAGCCAACATCCACACTCACGACATGAGTAACTGCTCACCGGCCAGCATGAGGCTGAAACATCACAAAACTCATTAAGTCCACACCCAGGAACATCTGGCCTCATAATCTTTGCACTGCCATGTGATGCCGTTTGCACTCTTGTACAGCTGGAGGGCGGCATCAACCTGATAGCAAAAACAACTGGCGCAGGGTCGGGGAAAGCTGAGGAAAGCTCTTGATGACTCAATGTAAATATGCAAGCCTTACTGCCTTACTGGTTGCCTTTGATCCAAGTGCATCTCTGAAAGACTTGTTCGGTGACTGCAAGGGCCAGGAGTTGTTGGAAAAAATCTTCAACACGTACCAGGCTGAATAGCATTCAAGTTTCAAGATAGCAGCATGTTTCAGTTTGTGCGTGGCTTGTTCAGCGGTTTGCTTGCGAGGTGTCTGACAAGATTCGTGTGAAGCTGCACTTGGATGACAACACGGTGGACGGCAAGCCCTTCAGCACTCGAGCTCGGGCAATCGCCCGACACGAGTTCAATCCCCGGCAGCACGCAGGTGTTCGCGCAGCATACATCCGCAGTGTGAAAATCAGGGGAGTGGTGGAAGGCGTCAGGGGTGAGTTATGGGCCACACAGCCTTCGCCTGATGCAGATGGTTCCAATCGTGTCTACGGCGCGCTGACTTATGGAAGCCTCACGGAAGCGTTGTACGCAGCTCTGGAGGAGGATCCTAAAAATCCGCAGTTGCTCCTCACTCTGAATAAGGGATTGGAGGCCAAGGTGTTGTCATGGAGGACCCCGCCAAGTGTCCTCAAGTATTTGGTCAAGCTGCACAACCGGTTCCACACCGGTGCTTCCACTTCCTTCGTGGAGCTCGTGCAGTTGATCCCAGAGGCAGCAGGGTTTGCGGATTTTAGTGCTTAACTTTCTGGCATCTTCGCCAGTTCCTCACCTGCTGGCATGGCTGGGCAGAACCCTGGTTGGAACGTATGCTGTGTGCTGCGTCAAAGCAGCAGTGCTCTGCACTTGCTTGGGCCCGGTAAGGCTTCCATTGTGACATCCTGCAAGCGTCTTGTTCCATGAGGCACGCGCATCAATGACCACTCGGCAACACTGCACCCACACTTAAACAATCTTAAACATGTCTTCATCTCTGTCAGAGCTCTCGGATAGCACTGGCAACACACACACAAGCAGTCTCCAACGGGAATGCACTTTTGCGTGCCGAAAAACACGATGACTTCAGGTAAAATTCGAAAGGGTCGCTTGGACAGCACAGCGTGAAACATCTGTGCAAAGAAGTGCCAGTGCTTGTCCAGCGAAATTACTTTGATTCCCGAGCCTCAAGTTTGTGCGGCTTCGCCTCTTCTCTCAAGGACTCGAACGCTTCTGTGGGCTCTGAGAAAGCTTCAAAGCACAAGCGGCCAAAACTCTTGCGTTGCTGGCTACTGCTTGCTGAACTTGCATGTTCTCTGGGTCAATCATGATCTGCGTCAAGGCATACAGGACGACCAGTCCGGAGACGGCTGTATGCATTGAATTCCCAGACTGTGAGCATGCAGATCTGCGGCTGGGCCAAGGAAACTCTGTCGCCCCAGTCGTCCCACGCTGCTTGCACCAATCTCTCAAAGCATAGGAGCTGCATGGCCTCCCATACGTGTAGGTGCAATCCACGGGAAACGCCTGCACTGTGAGCACTTCCCTCAATGTAAGCCACCTTCGATGCACGTGGCTCATGAGAATGTTGTTGCTCGCAATGAGTGTCATCAAGACCTCCGTGCAAATCTTTAAATACACTCCCCCAGGAAAGGATTCACCACGAGAACTGAAAACAAAAGCTCACTAAAGTCCCCGCCTTTCCTTTTGCGTGCATGCAGCGGTAGTTCGGGTTCTGGTTGAGGGCATACACCGATCCTGGCTGGATCTCAACGTACTTGTCGTACTGGTCTTTCTCCCACTTTGACAAGCTTTGCTCGAAAGCCTCCACACCGTCCACGGCCATCCGTGGGGTCGGACCAGTCCAAAGGCTGCCAGGTCTTGATGCTGCCCACGAGAGCTCTTTGTCGAGCTCCTGCTCGTCGTGCCTTTATTTTAACCGCTGGCAGCAGCACACTGGCAACAACAACAACATCATGTCATATGACACAACAGCAAGGTGGAATTGCTTGGCACCCCACTCCCAGAAGAAAACGGTCCAGGAGCAAGTGACTGGTTGGTGAAACAACTTGCTGAAGATATTGAGGAGGGAGCGGTAGCCGAGTGTTTTGGTCTTGTGCCTTCCCCTTAGCATTGCAACTTATCTAAATGCGCATGACTGCAACTGCGTATGAACTCATGCACAGACTAATGCAACCACGAAACACGCACCATTGCCTCGCCCGGCGCACGGGCCAGCCAAGCTGGCAAGGTGAGATTGCCTCAAAGGTCCAATCGTACTGCGGAAGTAGCTCCACCAGGCGGTCCCGATCAAACTCCAGCACATTTTCTTGCACTATGATGGGCTCCTGGCACCTGCGGCGAACACCGGCCCAGGCAAGCAAATGAGCATAGCTCATGGCATGGTCGAAGTTGTGCAGGCCCATTGTGCTTGCCGCCGTGCACGGTGTCCCGGCCAAGTGCATCATCGCCACTTCGGAATCCACTGGGCAGTCGCGCTGGTGGATCACGCAGAATGCCTGCCTTGAATGAAGCAAACAAATATTCCCATTTGACTCTTCAGCGCTACAGTGCATGTAGTGCATGTAATATGCCTGGAACGTGCAACGTGCCCTCCTGCTCACAGCCATGGTACCCACGCACAGCGTGCCCTTTCATGATTGCAGGTCGCAGCAGTGATTCAAACTCATCTCTCTGACACATGTGCGGGAGCTGCGCTTGGACATTGGGCTCGAGGAAGCTTGCAATGTCTGAGAAAAGGCACTTGGGCGGGTGCGGGTGCGCAAGGCATTCCTTCTGCGCGTGATTGGACCATTCCTAAGGCGCAACAAGAAGAACAAAAAAGACTTACGTGACATGAATCTGCAAGCCTGCAAGCAGCACCACACCGCAACAATCATTTGCATGTCAAGCATCTACTGCGCGCAGATACTTAGGAGCCAAGATTGCAACCTCATCTTGCAACATGTGCCCGGCCGCTGCTCGCAGCATTGCAAATGCTGTTCCCGGGCTGTCCACCCCGCTGAAAGAGGTCGAGTACGAAGCCAGGCCCATGCGTGTCACCATTTTCCGCACAGCGTTTATGCCATCATTTTCGGGGCCCGGCTCCAATTCAATGTCACACAGATCCATGGAGTCGTCGTGGAGGGTCGGCTGCTTCATATACTTTCGGATAAAGTCTTCAGGCCAGCCTATTAGCAGCAGCCAACTGATCCAAGCAAGCTACAAAGGCTACAAAGGTGCAACTTCCACAATTACAACAATGCAGACATGTGGCCATTCAGCTTCTGCCAAGCATCTGCATCGCTTTCGCCAGATGGGCGATGCTGAACCGGGTCATGCCTCGGGAACACGTTTCACGTTCCAAACGGGTACTCAGCACAAGCCGCCAAATGCATGAGAAAGCACCAATCCGAATACCAAATGCTCTAAAAAAAGAAAAGGACAATAGGGCAAGCTAGACTACAGAAAACTCAGGCAGACAAGGTGCTCCGGCTTCACGTCCACCACCACTGTCATGTCTCGCTGTCTGCAGTCCTCATCAGACGTGCCCTCGGCCTTCACTTCGTTCTTTGCGGGCACCGGCGCCGGCAGCTCGTCGCCAGATGCCAGCGCACTCGAGTGCGACAACGCTGGGCTCCTGGAGACTCCACGCGAAGATCGCGAGGACAGCGAAGCTTCTGACGCTGAAGTGCCGCGCAAAGAGGAAGGCGGATCGCTCATCAACTCACTTGGGCTCGAGATCCTTCTGCTGGTGGCCCTCGTGACCTGTCTTTTCAAAAAAGCTTCGCAACATCCTACTGTCCTACTGTCATGGAAATCAAATCAAGAATTAACAGCTTTGCCTACTTTGACCCAAGCTGCAGGCAAGTCAGGTGCAGGAGCAACCCTTGACACAGGGCCCTTGCTGCGGTGTCTCTTCCGCGGAGGTGTGGAACGCACCAGAGGAGGCACACACCCTTGTCCCCAACCACTCTTGCTCAAAGACCACGGCCCCTGCACCCTTAATTCATGGACTGGCTTGTAATTGCTCAGGCAGACAAGGAACAGCCGTGACTTCCGGCTAGCACCCAAAGCTCCCAAGTGAGCATCCACGTTCGCGCAGCTTCCCCGCACGGACTCTGGCACTAGGCTGACATCTACATTGTTCCCGTTGTAGTACATCAGTGAAGACACACCGGCTGCCAGCCCAACGATCTTCAGTCCTATCTTGTCTTCCTGGACCAAAGCCACAAACTCCAGCATAGTTAGCGGAACCTTGTGGGAGGAGGTGCGGTGAAGCACAAGTGTCTCTTGGGCGCACTCCCACCCAACGTCACACTCTTCTCTGCGCAGCAACACGCACTGAAAGCCATCCTCTGGGAAGGCTTCCATGGCCAAAGGGCTGCACTCTTCCACAAACTACTTTTCCAGTCGCGCTGCGGCTATAAGCCCTACCTGAACACATGCCCCCCTGGAAACACACACTGAACACGTACGATGTTGATGTGCTGCTTCTATTGCTTCTGCTGCTGCTGCTGCTTCTGTTGCTTCTGCTGCTTCTGCTGCTTCTGCTTCTGCTGCTTCTGCTGCTGCCTGCTTCTGCTGCTTCTGCTGCTTCTGCTGCTTCTGCTGCCTTTGCCGCCGCTGCTGCTGCTGCGACGGCTCTTGCTTTTCATCTTTTTCTTTGTCTTGCGCTTTGTCTTTATCTTTTTTTCCTTGCCTTCGGCGTTTTATTGATTTTGCTTTGCATGCTGCCAGCCTTCGTCTATTTTGCTTGGGCTTCCTGTGGTAAGATGGCTACGCCGATTTGCTGCCTCTATTGCTTCTGCTGCTTCTATTGCTTTTGCTGCTTCCGCTGCTGTTGCTTCTGCTGCTTCTGCTGCCTTAACCGCTGCTGTTGCGGCGGCTGCTGCTTTTCACATTTTTCCTTTTCTTACGCTTTATCTTTATCTTTGTTTTGCTTTGTTTCGTCCTTTGTGCTTTGCTTTGCTTCGATGGCGTCTGCTGCTTCTATTGCTTTTGCTTCTTCTGCTGCTTTTGCTTCTGTTGTTTATTCCTTTGTTATTTCTCTTGCCTTTGCCGAGGCTGCTGCTGCTGCTGCTGCTGCCTTATAAGATACGGCTCTAGCAGTTAAGCGCCTCGGGGCCCTAGAGCGCGAAACACCTAAAAGCCTAAAGCTTTAACGCGTAAAACGCGTAAAACGTCGTAGGACTTCAGCCCCTAAACACCCTAGACGTCAGAGCTAAACGGCGCGAAGTAAGAATACGGGCTTTAAGGCTAGGTGCCTTAGAGGCTCCGGCTATAGGGCGTGAAAATTAAAAGTCTAGAGACGAAGTGCTATCAAAGCTTTAAGGTGTGAAGGGTTAAAAGCCGCATAGGCTAAGGGATCTAATAGATAAATATCCTAGCCCTAGAGGCTAGGGCTCTAAGAGTACGAGCCCTAGAGGTTAGGCCTCTAGGGGGTCAGAGCGCTAGAGGCCTAGGCCTCTCGGGAGGTCAGAGCCCTAGAAACTAGGCCTCTAGGTCAAGGCCCGGGTCAGAGCCCTAGAGGCCTAGCCTCTCGGGGGTCAGAGCTAGAGGCTAGGCCTCTAGGGGTATCAGAGCCTTAGAGGTCTACAGGCCTAGCCTCTAGAGACCTAGCCTCTAGGGCTCTGACCTCCCTAGAGGCCGAGTGGGCTCTTATACCGTATATACCCTAGAGGCCTAGCCTCTAGGGCTCTGACCCCCTAGAGGCCTAGCCTCTAGGGCGAAGGTCTTTGGGCCTCTTGTAT